>JZKD02S1674211.1:159009-183642 GCA_000966675.3 Picea glauca | reverse complement strand
AACTCCAAGACACTGAACTCTCCTGGAGTCAAAGGAATAGAGGTCATGATAGGCTCGGGTGACTTCTAATCCTAACTCTTCCATGAAAGTTTTGGGCATGAGTTTGTGAGAGGCCCCTGAGTCCATCAAGCAGTTATGTAGTACCTTTTCATGTATGTTCAATGAGGTGTAGAAGGGAGGGGATGATTCATCTCTGTCTTCTACCATGGGACCTAGGACGACAACTGGCTTTTCCTCTTGGAGGTTTATGGAGTGTGTAGGAAGGCATGAGGCTTCAGAATGTAAAAGTTCAGAGAAGCGCTTTTTGAATTCATCATGTTTAATCATCTTAGTGAGGGGCACAGGGATTCTGATCTTTTGGATCTCATGCTCGAAGTTAAAAGAAAATGCAGGCTTTGGAATTTCTTTTATTTCAGGAACATGATTATGGACAACGGGAGAGAGGGATTGGGATTGCTTACCTCTGTGAGCATATGCTATTTTACTAGCAGGCTTCTCTGCTCTAATGGACTCCTCAGGAATATTAGGTGCTACTGTCCTTTTGTTGGACCTCAGGTTGTACCTGCCTTGACCGCCGCCAGCCTTTTCTCCCTTGCTCAACTCATTCAGTTGATTGTCCATGAGAGACTCCTCGTATGCTTATTGAGTGAGATGAGGAAAAGGAGGAGTATCGCCAAAGAAATGGATTTCAGGGTCAAGCTCATCCACTGCTCTTTCTTCCTTATCAGCCACAAAATTGTTTTGAAAAGGGGCCTGAATTTTCTAGTCATCTCTATCTCTTTGCATCATCGGGGGAGCAATATTGTTTGGCATCCGAAAACCTCCTTTGTTTTCGGTGTTCTGAGGGCCCTTGTATGCTTTCCTCCTCTCTACCTTCATTCTTTCCATCTCTGCAGACAGAGACTTCACCATCTTCATTAGTTCATCTACTTGAAGGTGGGGCACCGATGGGCCAGAAGTCAAGACTTCAGATTTTCCCTTTCTTCTGCCTGCGTCAGCCTCGTTCCTCAATCTATCGACTGCTAATACATTGGATTCCACTTCTATGGTTGTGTCTTGCATTTGGGATAAGGATGCGGCTCTTCTTTCTCTCAATAAAAGACAGAAATCGGGGCCAAACGCACTAGCATAGGACATCTTGGCCGAGGCTTCTGATGGATTTATTTCATCAGGAATCTTATTGTACATTTTATTGAATATTTTGGAGAAGTTAGAGACAGAATCTCCTTCCATATTCTTCAAAGACGAACTCAGTCATATAATACATGAAATCCTTCTTATCTCCCCACTACCTCAAGAAATCATTATCCAGGGCTTCAATTCCAGCAATAGATCCTGGAGCTAATCCTCTGAACCATTTCCTTACCTCACCATCCAGGCTCTGGACAAAAACCCTCATCTAGACATCTTCATTTCCAATGTTCAGGTTATCTGCATAACTGTAGAAAGTATCTAGGTGCTCCTCTGCAGTTATGTCCCCTTCCCCGGTGAACTTGGGCATATATTTCAAGTAATCTCCCGCAGGGAAAGGATTCGTGGGCTGAGGTAAGACCAAGGGAGCATACCTAGCAGCAACTATGGCATCCATTCTATTTGGAGGGGGATTAGCACCAGCCATAGGAATATTAGGAGGAGGAGAGCTTGGAGGAGAAGGAGTTCACGAAGGGACTGTTGAGAATGAGCCTCTAATTGGAGTGGGGAACAAGAGGGGATTTAAGGAGAAGGCTGATGAGCTCAAGTTAGCGGGTGCTCCTCCTTGTACAAGAGTGGTTAATCTAGGCATAGGGAAATCTTCTACGGTCCTTGGTCTACGCCAGGGTACAGCTTCAAGGGAAAGGGGAGTGACAAATTCTTGTCCCTCTGGTCCCAGACCAGGAGAGGAAAACTCAACAGGAACACTCCCAAAATTTAAGAAACAGGAAACTACAGAAATAGGACTGTCATATAACTAAGGAGGAGAAAAAGGAGCTCCAATAGAAGGATATGGTGGATTACCTGGTTCGGTGATGGATGCTTCTTCTTCAGTGGCCTTTCCCTTTCTGAGCACTTCCTCTGGGTTTGTTTCAGGCGTAGCTAGAGGCAGTTGTGGATGAGACCGCGTATGCCTGCCTCTGAAAGCCACAATTAACAGAGTAGGTTCTCCCCAGCGGAGTCGTCACAATGGTCGCCAGGTGAAAATTAGCAATCTTGAAAGGCTCTGATAATCCAATGCACCTTCGGATTCAAAGGTTCAATGTCATTCTACCCAGGGAAAATCTTCAATTTCATCCACGGCAACGGTGCCAGAAATGTTAGTGTCGGAAGTCACTCCTGGATTGCTTGCAGGAGCAGAGCCTGACACCCATCAGTTTAATGTCACAATTTGTTTTTAAAGGGTGATCAAATGGAGGTAAAGACTCAAGGAAATATCATTCTAACTCAGGGATTGGGTCTAGTATGTAAAGAACAAGGGAGGTCTGGAATCCTAACTTCAGCCAGTGGGTTGATTCAAAGATGATCAGGTGGAAGACTTAGTAAGAAAGGTGAACAAATAGCTCTAGGCAGCAGGCTTTCGGCAGTTTGCAGAAGAAAGACTTTGAATGCAAGATCCTCTTGATTCAGGGTCTCAAGAAACTGAAAGGGGACTTGACTGGATCCTCCAATTCCAAGTCACTCAACGCTAGGAAAAACACAGGAACTAATTAGAGACAGTGCAACTATTACAGTGATCCATTACAACATCATCCTGTAATAGCTACAGCTCGACTAGATTCTCCAATTCCGAGCTGCTCTAACATAGTGTAAACAAAAGGCATGAAAGAAGCTAGCATTCATAAGGCAAGAAGTCTCAAAGGTTCATACATAACCAGAGCAACAATGCTTCATTAAAATTTTACAACCGGGAGCTCAGCTCAACCATCGATCCTTTACAAAATGGCAAAAATGCCTACATATACTTGGAACTGACTCCGACGCTAAAAGCGCGATCATATCATGAATTCAATGCTTGACATTGAGAAACTTCTCTGTTGGGCTACGCATGCAGACGTTGGGCAGAATGCCCACGCAGTCGTCTGTCAAACACGATCTTTGTCAGGAGGAACTGACAGCCTGTCTCTGTACACGCTCCTTTCTATCCTTCTATTTAAGGAAGGAGATGATGTATCACCCACCTTCTTCATTTGCATTAACTAATTCATCGGCACCTGAGAGGCTCTGGTTAAATATCCATTTTGGAGACGTGGTAGCCTACATTTGGCTGTCAGTTGTGTTGCTGGATTTCTGCAAGGGGAACTCGGTTGGTCAATATGGACAATGCCCCTCCCCCGGGCCTTCTTCTCGATGACCAGGCGCCAAATCCACGGATTTTCCCGACTCTATATCGGGTTTTGGTGTTTCGCATTCCCCGTTGTCAAGAGTTCTTGACCCTTTGAACTTTCGATCACCGGTTCTCCGATGAGCGCGTGTATGGGTTAGCCCTCCCGGCTATACTATGACCCATACGACCTCCTCTTATATGTCCTGAGCCAAAACTCTGTCGAGGCTTCGGCGTTTTTGATGTCTCGATACACAAGTCCTCCAGACTTCGTGAATCTCCGATCCCCGACGGCTCCTTACATTCTAGCTCTCCGACTGAGCCCTGGTCCAAGTGACCTCTACCATATTCCTTTGACCCTATTCTCCATCGGGATTTCACAGTTTACGATGTCAACGAGCACACATCCTCCAGACTCGCGATTCCCTGATCCCCAATGGCTCATGGTCGTTGACTTGTCAATGGTCCGCTCCCGTTGCAAAGCCTGCCACCTGTCCTCCACGATTGACAGTTGTTCCCGTCGATCGGGAAATCGCGAATTGCGATTCTGAAATGCATAAAACTCTTTCTCCTCAGATTTTCAATATCCCGATTTCCGATGAAACCCTCCCGTGGAGATTTCGCCGCTTCTCATGTCCATGATCAGGCTCACTTGCTAGACTCGGTCCCCAAGCTGACTCCTTCTGTATGCTGCGCTTGGGTACTTATCGCGCAGTCCTGTAGACCTGCGTACCTTTGCTCCCCAATACCACAATCGTCACTAACACAATCCTTTTGCAATGCAATTATAGGCAGCAACCAATAGGATTTTAGCTGCTTGCATCAACACCTTTTACCATATCTCCTAGAAATTATGTTAACAATTGGAAGTTGGAAACAATACCTTGTAAACATGGAATTTCCATATGAGAAAGGAAATGTAGAGAGTGGCAGATTATTTTTTCAATGGCTATCTATCATATTCAGAGTAAATATCCAGGTCTGGTCGGACTTGTTGGATGGTACTATCCATTCCTTCTGTATTGATTCAAACTACGATCAAACAATTGACATCATCTCATTTAAAACAAATATGACACATATCCATTATCAACCTTTGATGAAAAATACTACTAGTTCAAGGTCCACTATCCATGCTACCCAAACCACATTGAATCTGCATAAGCGGCGCATGCTATTTAATGAGAATGAAACTCGTCCTAGTTGTGATGAGGCCATATAGATCTTAAACAAAAAACATAAATTAACTTATCACAACTTGAAAAAGGTCATACGTGAGAGAAAAAAATACATTGGTAGTATAAGAAATACTACCATTTCAAGATCTAATTTCCATGCCACGCAAACCACATAGAATCTACATAAGTGTCACATGCTATTTAATTAGAATGAAACTCATCCCAGTTGTCATGAGGCCATCCATACCTTGAATGGAAAACATAGATTAACTTATCACAACTTGAAAAAGGTCATACGTGAGAGAAAAAAATACATTGGTACGCTTCCTTCTAGACATAGACTCACATATCACAACCTAAAAAAAATTGTTCATGCACAACACAATCACATTTTTGCATTTTATGTTGAACAAAAACATCACATGTCGAATGAAAAAGAACATCGCAGTTTTCATCATCGATATGGTGAGGATGCAATGCTCATAAGGAATGTCGATTCCACCTCCAACATGGCTTGTCAACAAGTGAAACTAGTTTCCAGTGGCAAACATAAGTTAACCTACCATATCTTGAAAAAATATATACGTGAGAGAAACAAGTACGACCACATATCCCACAATGGTCATGGTACTGACTGAGAGGAAAAAATCACATTTTGTGGGCTAGATCCAACACCATGCATTTCTACCAATGATAACCAACAAACAATTTCTACACATACTTGCCTAGGGAAGAAACATGCAAAATAGATCTATATGAAACAAATTAAATACACTCCTTCCATTGCATGCGCAATTTGCTATCAATTAAATTTCGCAAAAAACGCTAAGTCTTTCACGCCTGATTTGGAAGAAGAATACCTCGTCTTGACACTAAATGATAAAACATTTTCCAGTGGCAATATTTGTCTTCCATGCAAACGATCACTTTAAAACACATTACGCTCTGTTTGATCAAAATGAAAACACATTAAAACATAGCTTCCCTACATGGTAAGCTGCATATATTGCCTCTGAGACTATAGTACAAACCAATGAATCTAGATTTACATACAATGTTAATCCAACTTGGGGTGATCTAGAAAGTGCAGTTCATGAACTAGAAAACCCTGACCATGTTTATGAGACATTCACAAACCGTAAAACAACTAGAACTCTATATGAGTCCTAGGACTTGCAAGCATATTTTCCTCATCCTCAAGCATCCAACATAGAAAAACGTATCAATCTTAGCTTTCAAGTCACAAAACATCCTTTCCTTATTGAAAATAATGAATACCATAGAGTCAGATGTCTGTTGAATCAAGAATAACAAACAATTCTAAAGGACATTGTGATTAAAAAACACTTGAACATGCACACTCATGTGCACTTGTTCCTTACAGGCGGGGCAGGAACATGCAAGACATTAGCAGCAAAAGAACTATTCCAAATGTTTATATGAATCTATGATTCAAACAATTCCTCTGATCCTATGAAACAAAAGGGGATAATAGTTTCATACACAGGAAAAGCTGCATATAATGCAGGTGGAACAATAGTCCACTCTGCATTTTTTATGCCTTTTAACAAGTTACAATTTATTCCACTCAGCAAGGAAATGTTAGATACCTTTTCTAAGCTTTATGATGAACTAGAACTTGTCTTCATAGATGAGGCATATTTGATTGGAAGTCTCTTCTTGTATTCCATTGACAACCAACTGAGAAACATAAAACATGTGCACACCAAATACTTTGGAAACATTGACATGATATTATGTGGGGATCTTTACCAGGTGCAACCCATCCAAGATTCTTTGATATTTGAAAAACCTACGGTCAATATGAAAATAGTGACACATGACTTCTGGAAAGACAATATAAAATTCTTTGAATTACATACTACAATGCGCCAAACAGATGAAACATTTATTACAATTCTGAATAGAATGTGGACAAATAGTCAAACACATGATGACTTAACATATATCAATTCAAGGTGCATGTGACCTGCACCAACAGACCCAACCTTCCCTTACCTATTCTAAATGAATAGGGATGTTTATAATGCATAACAGGTACATGCTATCGCTCATGCCTGGCGATGATATCATCATCAATTAAATTGACCTCGAAGAAGACAACCATGGAAATGTACCACGTCATGAACATACAACCACTTTGCCTTTGCAACTTGTCCTAAAATTAGACATGTTGGTTGAAATATATGCTTGTAACTACGATTCAGAGGATGGCTTGGTAAATGGTGCAGATGGAATACTCAAAGGCTATACCAAAACATAAAAACTTGATGTCCTCTGGATTAAGTTCCATGAGCCGCATATAGGCCACCGACAAGAAAACAAGTTGGCTTATCTATATAATTCAAACATTGCATGCGATTGGACACCTATCTTACGAATATCTAAACTAGTATCGACATCGGCAAAGATAGGTCGACTAAAGATTCGAAAATAGTTTCCAATTAAACTTGCATGTGCATGTACAGTCCACAGATCACAAGGACTAACACTTGATAGTGTTGCATTTGACTCTGTTGGAATCCGAATACATGGACTTTTATACACAACATTGTCCCATGTCAGAAGTATAGACTCCTTGTATTTACTAAGTGCTCTTACAAAAGATAACTTCAAAGTCAAACATAAAGTTGATATTGAGATGCAACACCTTAGGACTACTGCAAAGTGGCATCTACAGTATGATTACCAATCCATACAAACAAACTCATCTATATCAATTCTCTCACTTAACACGTACAACCTACATGCACACATGGATGATATACTCAATGACTATGACACAATGCAATCCAATATTCTGTGCCTATAGGAAACATACATGACATTATGCATGCAAAACAAGCAATTTCCAAATCACAATTTCATATCGAGTTACATTACACATGGGGTGATTATATTAGTGAAAACACATGTAACAATTTTGGAGCATATGCATTTCGAAGAAAACAATGTTGAGATGGTGCTTGCAAAATTAATTCTCCATGGATCAGAAATTGCAATACTGAATCTCTATGTTGCTATGCATGCAACATTCTCCAACATACTAAATGTTGTTTCCAATGCATTAGAGAATTTGCATCTGAATGAAACCATTGTCATTGTAGGAGACTTCAATATTGACTTCAATAATGCCAGAACAAAAGAATTGGAAAACTACATGTGCAAATATAGTCTCCGCTTTTTTTTGGACAAGATAAACCATGTACAAAACACACTTATTGACCATGTATGCTGGAATGTGCCCATTTCTCAATACAACGTATTTATCTCAGACACATATTGGTCTGATCACGATACAATTGGTATTGCACTTGAATTATGAAATATACATCAAACATATTGCAAAACCATATTTCTATGTTTCAAAGCATATCTCTCTAGCTTGTTGCACAAAACCAAGTTATCCAACTTCTTAGTTTTTCCTGGTTTGTAATTGATTTTGGACACAAAAAAAATTTACACAATTTTTTATATATAGACATACATGGATGAAGAAAAAAAAATGGTACATTCTTCTAACACTATCTTTTACTCTAATCCTTTTATTCTATTGTATTTACTATATGTACATATTCCTTGTTTTTACCTTACATGTCAAGTTACACTCATGTTCATTTTGTTTTGAACTTTCTTTCATTGAAACACATAGGAAAACTGGACAAGGCAGAGAACTCTTAACCATAAATGTAGAAGAATACATACAAAGGTGCATACTTCTACCAGTATTCCATATCCAATTGTTTCTCATTTACTCTGTCTATACTTATTCCACTGGTTTTCAAATTGTCTATTTTTTTTCCTTAGATACTGCATATCTTCCTATATATTAACTTATCTTCATGTCAATTGTATTTTCTATGCCGCTACCTTGAAATAAATAAATTTCTACTCCATCTTTTTTTCATGTGTTCCTACGTAGAAACTTGCCTTCATGTCCATTGTATTCTCTGTATTGCTACATTGAAAAAAGAACAAACTAATTGAACACGAAGATGGGGCCTTATGTGCCACAACTAAGAAAGATGGAGTACAATCTTCCAAAAGGTATGGCTACAGTGGTGCCACAACAAATACAATGTGTATGCCTAATGCACATCCATATCGAGTATGAACAATATACACATGTTCATAGCCACTGTTTCAGAAGTGACATGGACATGAGCAATGAACCGTCGCAAACATCAAAAAAACGATAATGTCGAAGGTAACGATTCACATATTATGCTCTTTCTATGTTTACGAAACAAATATCCATAGTTATTTATTCTACTATGCCATGGTAAATATGTTTATGTCGTTTACACCACATGTTTTTTAGTTCACAAGAACTATCGACAAGTAGAAGTGAAACATCCATCATAGTACAAGGTCTAGAGACTAAGAGGTATGGTTACAAAACTTTGATCTACATACATTGTCCAATTTGTGCATATATTGAAGCTTCTTATATTTTAGAATATGCTTGCATGTAAGAATGCCAAGTCATATATTTTGTCTATTGCTTGTTGAAATAGATATAAACAACATCTCTTTTAACTTGAACTAGGGTATGTTGAGCTCCCGCAATATTCCATGGATGAGAATGTTTTTCCCATAGTTGATGTGTTTCTATCGCTTAATAATTATCAAACTAAGTGTTGTTTAGTGAGGCATACAGTTCTTTTCTCCCTTTCTTTTTCCTTTTCTATACTTACCCGTTTTTCCCTTTTCTTCTTCCCATCTATTATCCATTTTTGGTTCTATACTTAGTCGCATATCTATGCATGCGGGTTCCCGAGGTGGTAGAGTGAGAAATTATATATCCATGTATATCTTCACATCATGAGTCCAACCGACTGCCGTTCATTTTCATACTTAGCCAATTTTATGGCCGCGGGTTCCCGCATAGGCTCCATCGAACTCTCATGCCCCGTGTTCGGGGTTTACATATTGCACCCAAAACTTTGATGATCTACAATTTGACCCCAGACTCCTCAAACTCCTAAGCCTCACTCTACCTACAATGACTCCATCTGAATGCTTGCATATAAGTGTGCCAAGTCATATATTTTGTCTATTTCTTGTTGAGATAGATATAAGCAACATCTCTTTTATCTTGAACCAGGGTCTGTTGAGCTCCAGCTATATTCTATGGATGAAAATGTTTTTCCCATAGTTGATGTGTTTCTATCGCTTGATAATTATCATACTAAGTGTTGTTGTGTGAGGCATACAGTTATTTTCTCCCTTTCTTTTTCCTCTTCTATACTTACCCGTTCTTCTCTTTTCTTATTTCCCTCTATTATCTGTTTCTAGTTCTATACTTAGTCACATATCTATGCTTGTGGGTTCCCGGGGTGGCAGAGTGAGAAATGATATATCCATCTATATATTCACATCACATGTCTGACCGACCTTTGTTCGTTTCCATACTTAGCCAATTTTATGACCGTGGGTTCCCGTGTAGGAGCTATCGAACTCTCATGCCCCGTGTTCGGGTATACATCTTGCACCCAAAAATTTGGTGATCTACAATTCAACCCCGGACTCCTCGAACTCGCAATCCTCACTCTACCTACTATAACTTTGTTTGGTCGCCCCGCCTTTCCATACTTAAGACCAAGTGTTGTTGTGTGACACATAAAGTTCTTTGCTCCCTTTTGTTTTCCTCTTCTATACTTGCCCGTTTTTCCCTTTTCTTCTTCCCCTCTATTATTCATTTATGGTTCTATACCTAGTCGCATATCTATGCTCAAGGGTCCCCAGGGTTGCAAAGTCAGAAATTCTATATCCATCTATATATTCACATCACGAGCCTGACCGACCGTTGTGTGTTTCCATACTTAGCCAATTTTATGCCCGCGGGTTCCCGGCTAGGCCCTATCGAACTCTCACTCTACCTACGATCTTGTTGAAATAGATATAAACAACATATCTTTGGACTTCAACCAGGTTTTGTTGAGATCCAGCTATATTTCATGGCTGAGAATGTTTTTCCCATAGTTGATTTGTTTTTATCTCTTGAAAATTATCAGACTAAGTGTTGTTGTGTGAGGCATAAACTTCTTTGCTCCCTTTATTTTTCCTCTTCTATACTTAGTCCCATTTTTATGCTCGCGGGTTCTCGAGTGGTCGAATGAGAAATTCTATATCCATCTATATCTTGACATCATGAATCTGACCGATTGTCGTTCGTTCCCTTACTTAGCCAATTTTATGGTCGTAGGTTCCTGGGTAGGTGTTATCGAACTCTCATGCCCTGTGTTTGGAGTATACATCTTGCACCTGAAACTTGGGTGATCTACAATTCAACCATGAACTACTTGAATTCGCAAGCCTCACTCTACCTGTGATGACTCTATCCGACGACCCCGCCTTTCCATACTTAGTTGATTCTTCAAAGTTTCGTGGGTTCACAGACTGCCAGGTTCACAAAAATATCAAAGCATTTTTCGCTCCCCTCCATCCCCTCCACCTTCGCCCCTTCCAAATGCACATTAATTATTCTAAATATTACCATCCTCTAGTATTCATTCTAAATACTATCACACAATTACTGTCACATGTAGCAATATAAACAAATCTTCATAAAAACATTATTTTTTCTCACAGGCACTCCACATGCAACCCAATCACCTGATGTGAGCGATATTTGGATCCATCAACTAAACCTCCCTATTATCGAATTGGCATAGGTCAATATTATGGCATCTAATTTTATTTTTTTTTGTGGATATTGAGCTCGAAAAAATTGTTATTTACTTTAGCTTTTTTGAGGCATTATACCCCGCCTTTCCATACTTAGTCAATTCTTCACCTCCTACTGTCACAGATTCATGAGTTCTCATGCTCCCATGTTCACAAAAGTTTCGAAGCATTTTTATCTCCTGTCTATCCCCGACACCTTTGCATGCTTCCCAATGCACATTAATTATGCCTTTATTAGTGACAACTCACCAGACACATTGAAAAGATTGACATTAATAGGCGAAAAGGTCAAGGACGTCTCCCCTTAAAACACATTAAACCAATATTTACGGAAGATTATATTATAATGCTCCAATGTTCATTTTAAATAATATTAGAAGAAAAGGAACATTATCATCACATTATGGCTGCATCTCCACACCATTTCTGTGGATATACCCTGAATATTTTCGAGCGCGAGGACTAAAGTTTTCAGTGGTCCAAACCTTATGACTGATACTCATCCCCTTCTGCCTAGAAGGAACTTATCTGGACATCTAGAATTGCACAAGGACGCTGTGTCCCTGAATATTTTTACTGTAAGGATTTGGTCACCTGGTGCACCAAAAACTATATTCTAAACCAGTGGACTATCCAGTTGTGGGACCATTCCCGAGTCTCCCTATTGCCTCAATTATTTCAAAAGATGTTAAGACTTCCTGACCAAATGCCTACTTTAAAGGGCGATAATTGCAGAGAGTTATTAAAGAAGCATGATAATGAATTGGACCTCTTTTTGAAGTTCTTAGAGAACCCAGTGGCCAATCCTGAGGACATGACCAGATTACAGGTTAGTGCATTTAAAAACCCTTTATGAGAAATTGCATGGATTTTCACGAGGATAACGGGACAAAAAAGTACAACCAACATCTCTTAGATGATTCTCTATATTTTATATTCTACGATGAAGGAACAAGCCATCTTCCATTGGGGAAAGTTGATTTCCATTGAAATCTCTTCCCAACTATTCCAATACACAAGGAAAAAGAAATTATTTATATCATCTTATTTAATTTTCGTGGTGGATAATTGTTGTCCATTCCCTAGATTATCTATGTGTAAGAAGGTAAACTATGAATTTGACCTAGTAACCTTCTGGTACTATATATTATGGAGACAGGATGCCTCCCAACATTTTTATGAAGTCTTTAATGATTTTGTTTCAGTTTTTAAAGAATTGATATTTGAAAAGTATTTTACCCATTTGTCTAACCAGGCGACCAAGTTCCTGGATAGGAAGGGCACACTAGAAGAAATGGAGAAGTATAATGTTATAGGTATTTCTGGGTCCAAACAAAATCATTGCTTCCTTCCATGTCACATATATGGTACAATGTTTTTTGTTGAAATAGCAAGGCAATACACCTATTGGTTGCATTTTTTCCATGAAAAGAGAAAAAGTCAATTCATCCCTCTGCCTTGGAGAGTTGTGGATTTCATGGTCAGGAATATGAACAAGATTGACGGTTTCGTGGGCCACTTCCACAGTGTCAATCTGAGATGTGCTGAAAAAGTAAAAGGATTCGACCATGATGGTATTTTTGTAGAACACCTATTGGTTGTTGGTTTCAACAGTTCTATCACTGACATTATACTAAATGAAGATGAATATAACACCTTAGGAAGTCCTTCTTGTGACACTAGCAACCTTGAGACAATTCTCAACACCAATGATTCATACAAGAAGAAACGAAAAGGCTCAGGTGAGAAAAGTGCCCAATCCCCGACCGCCACACCCAAGACTACAACATATCGGAGCAGTACTCCAATGGCCTACCCAAGAAATAAAGTCACACATGGTTCTTCAGGTGGAGGAGGAGATAATAATCCTCCCTCTGGAAAAATTGAAAGTTCTCACAAACTTTTTGCGAGCAAAAAATGGAAAACAATAGTGCAAGAACATGAGGGACTGAGGGGAGAAATTGATATCCATGATCTCTCCCTTGAAGATATGGAACTAGAAATTGGCATTGACAAAATGTTCCCTAATGATGACCAGCTAGAGAGCACTTATGTGCATAATCCTGAGATGGAAATAATTGGGACCGATACCTTGGACGAAGAAGAGTATTTTTTGTTTCAGAGCACCGGTTTTGACAGCGAATCCAAAAAATTGGTTATTGAAAAGAGAGATGTAAAGAATAAAAAAGGGAAATATCATTCAGAGATGAACCTATGGAAAATGCATCCTTCCCATATCTCCTATATACACCGAGCAATTGGAGATGCTCTAGACAATTCTATTATCGGCCTTGAAGCAGAAAACGTCATGTTAAAGGAGAAAATCAAAGAATTGGAGGGAGATATAATGCCTCTTCGACTATTTGTTACTCCTTTGGCAATGATCAGGCCCACTGCACCTGTGACAAAGTTAAAAGGATCAGAAAACCTTCTCACATCATCCCAAGGCTATGTGGAAAAGAATATAAAGAGAAGAATGAAATTAATAATAGAAGCTTGGGATATGTCAAAGAGTATGGTCTCTTTTGGAACAAGATCACATGCTTTTCATGAGTATTTTCAAGCAGATCTCAAGAACGAGAAAGGTTTCTACCTCTATGCAGTTGTACCAGTTGGTGTTAAAGCTATTGGTATGATGGAATTTAGAATAAGAGAGGAGGATCTCCCTTCCCTGGATCGAATAGACCAACTAAACGCATGCTGGAAAGAAAAGGTAAAAAACATGAATGGTATCATTCAAGCATGTAGCCAGGCCATATCTAGAAGAGACAAACTATTTGTAACACCTTGTTTCCCCAAGTCTGTAAATATAACTTTATTGGACAGGAACTATGGAAAACTCAAAGTGTGAATGTTTGATTTGGTGGACCTTTGTATAAAGGTTGATGAATGTAAATCTTGTTATTTTAATAGATAATGGAAACATGTTGTATGACTGCTGAGAATGGGATGTGCTAAGACAGACCAAAATTACTAATGGAAAGGTGGTGGAGGGGACCTGAAAGGATTATGTTAACCTCCACCAAACTAGTACTATGTTGGTTTTAATTTCTCAATATCAGAACAACCCTCTAACCCGAAATGATTTTCAGTCAGGCTAGTAGGTGGGAAGGCCTCCTCAAGCATTAATGAGGGGATGGGGCAGACCGCCTATCTAAAGGATTATGGACCTAACCACAAAATGGGGATTCAAGCCACACATAATCTTGCTGAGGAAGGCAAGAAAGGAAGCGTGGTGTGGGCAAAGAGAATCTATGAAGAATGTAGAGATGAGAGTGGAAATTCTCAGGTTTGAGGAAGGATTGAAAGAGAAAAGTGAGTTATGATCATAGGGAATGTAGACTGAGTTAGGAAAAGGAGAGTAACCTTCATCCTCGTCTATTCCTATATAGGGAGAAGGAGAGTAAACTTCATCCCTGACTTTCATGAGCTAGAAGTAAGAGATTGAATCCCAAAGCATCGTGGCCTAAGCCCGGGGGTGGCTAGTGATAAATCCATTAGGAGTGACTGAGCCTATGGTTGGGTGGAAACAAGCACCCCTCTCAGCATTCACGTCATGTATTATGGTTCTGATAAGTATTTGTTTCATGCTTTGTGATTCAACTAGAAATAATGAGTGTATGCTTATATTTATACGCCTTTAAATGGTTTTTGTATTGAATGATTTAGTCAAGAGTATGCATTTGTCCCTTGAGGACTTTTATATCTGCTTGTTTTCCTTATGCTCTAGTTTAATTCCTCGAGAATACTCTCCCCAGAGAATTTAATCACCATCTTAGAGTTAAGTGAGTACTCCCCTGATTTCGGAGGTTGAACCCCACAAACACTAAGAGGACGAAATCTATTAAGCTCAAGAGAGGTAGTGCAGGTATGTACCAAGTCTCTGCAAGGTGGACAAAGATTGAGACCATATTAAGTTCTAGAGTTGAGGAATAAACGTAAGGGGTGCGCGGAAGAATCCTTCCAAGCGTTACGTTCAAGAGAGACTCTTAAGCCTTTCAAAGCCAGTAAAGCTCAGGAAGAATAGCGAAGATTTAAATATCGGAAGGAAATATCCTTTTGATTGGAAGATGAACGAACGGGAATTTGTTCGGGAAGTTCCATGGTCTGTCACGGCCGTTAGATTTGAAGAGGGAATCAAGGCATTCCTTCAATTCTCGCAAGTTTGATGAATGTTGGTAATCATTGTGAAGGGGACAGATTCTATGAAACCTGAAACCTGAATTTGCGATGTGATCTGGACTGCAGATCTAAGGATCTATCAGGACCCTCCTTGAACGTCAAATGGGAGAAATTGGGGATTCGCGCATTGGGATATTCACACGTTGGCACGACTAAACTCTTGAAACCCGAAGTTGCGATGTGATCTAGACTGTTAGATCTAGAGGAGTGTGAGTTGTCGAATTGGACGATTTGAAATATTGGCATTTCGGAAGTCAAGAATGTGGAGGAAGTTGTGACTTGGGAGTAGCAAGTTGCGAAATCCTAATTTGCGAAAGGAGAATCTGGACCGTTGGATCCATAGGAGATACATGGCGAATGATCCTGAACTCTGGGTGAGGTCATTCTGGGAGAACGTGAAGGAAAATTTTTATTTTTGAGATCGTTGAAGTCAGGAGAGATGGAGTAGCTCTGATCTATCAGATCACTCGAAATGAATATGATTCGTCGGACCAGGAGAGGAGACATAGCGAATATCTAAGCATTTTGGGTAAAACCCCGAAGTGATGTATAGCCGTCCGATTTAAGAGGACACATGGTAGGATTCCGCGGATTTAGAGGAAAATAAAAGAGGTTTGAGTTTTGAAACCTCATAAGTCCAGAGGCCCAGAGGAAGTCTCGACCATCAATCGAGAAGGGGTTGTTGGACCATTGATCTGGGATGAAAGGTCAACCACCCAAGGTGAAGGCAGGGTCATTAATTTATTAGACAGGTGTCCATAAATCGTTAATTTCGGAGAAGTGAGGTACATAAGGAGGCCGAGTTTGAGATTTCAAACTCCTGGAGTCTGGAATTGTGAAGAGAAACTTGACCATTGATTCAAGGAGAGAGATGATCTGGGTCATAGATAAGAAGGGCACATATTTGAACCGTCGATTCATATGTTATTGTCAAGATCATGAGATCGAAGATCCAAAACATATCGAGGATAGAAGTTGCAAGGAGGTTAAGATATCAAGAGAGGACCGGGATCCAAACCGTGGTTTCCTCTAGGGGACACGTGGAGGGAGTAGGAGTATATTGGCCCCAAAAGTAGTTTGACTCCAAACTACTTGTGACCGCACCCGCAATCGCATGGTCATAGCCCCAAGTCATATCAAGAGAGGGACTATCCAAAAAGGAGCTAACGCCCATAATTTGAGAAGCACACAAAGACAAAAGGTGTAGGTATCACAGGACCTACGCCAAAGGAAGAAAAGAGACCGACGTAAAATTAAATTAGGGTTCATTCAAGAGCCAACCTGTAAGTGGATTTGAGGTTCTCCGCTAACCTCCATTGACTAGGATTAGAGACCATGGATGGAGGAATCGACTAATTGAGGAAAAATATTTTTATTTTTTTTTGTCCCATCATGGGTGTGTTACAAATTGGTATCAGAGCATGCTTGCAATACTTGGCCTAGTTGGGCTTATGGACAAAGCTCTTAAAAACGCTATTTGGAGTAATTTTAAAGGAGTGACACCCTACCTTTCCCCTTTCTTAAAAGTTTGGTTAAAAAATTTATTAAAGAAAAGGGTGAAACTTTATAATGTGTGTATGCATTTAAGAAATTGAACCGCGTATTGTTCTTAAACTGATATATTGTTAGCTAACAATAAGTGCTTTTTTCAACACTCAAGTAGTCAGTGAATCACAGGAAAACTCCAAGACTAAAGGATGGTGACATGTCATGAAGTAGGGGATGACTCCCACAATAGAGACGATGAATCTAATGAAAGGAGGGCGATGGAAACCCCTCTAGATCTGGCTGAAACGGTAAGGAGCCTCGGGGCCAAGTTACAGAGTTTCAAGGACAACAAAAAGAGATTGATAAAGGAGCAAGAGAAACAAACAAAAATTAATGCAGTCTTTCTACAGAGCTTATCCGACATATAGAAGTAATTGCAGCATGAACCCACAACCAATCATGTGGACCAACGACATAAGAAGATAAGCTAGAATCCACCTGAGACCCGAAAACATGACTCCCTAAGTGACCCCACTGGGAGAAGTACTGTGAAGAAGGTCCAACCTAGAGGCAAGGGACACTCATCAGGAGAGTCCTTTGGAAAGGAAGATGACAACTCTGAAGGATATTCTAGTAGCAGGGTCGGCTCGCATCCTCACAGGAAAGGAAAGAAACACAAGCGTTCAAAAACCCATGGCCCTGAAGAGTTCAAGAAATCCAAACCACCCTGTTTCGATGGAGAGATTAAGAAGGGAGAAGAGATGGAAGTTTAGCTTCTTGATTTAAAGAATTATTTCAGAGTCCATGACTACTCTGAAAACTTGAAGGCTTGAATAGCCATATTCAACTTGAATGGAAAGGCTTCCATATGGTGGGAAGAACTTAGGAATGTGAAAGGATTCCATGCGAAGGATTTGTCATGGAAAGAGTTTGATAAATAATTCAGGAAGTAGTATCTATCAGAAAAATAAATGGATGGGAAAAATAAGGAATTCTATGAACTTCGGCTAGGGAGACTCACCATAGATGAATTTGTCAATAAATTTCTTGAACTACTGAGGTATGTACCCTACATAAAATATGGAAAAGCAAAAATGCAGCGGTTCATTAGTGGGTTACCTCATACCTACCAAGATAGGATTGAGTTTGACGAGTCGAAGACCTTAGAAGAAGCTATTTGGAAGGCAAGGTATTGTTATGAACAGTTTGGGAGTAAGACAAGACCCCACGAGGACTGGAAGAAGAGGAGTAGTTATGGATTCCAGAAGAAGGGGTTTAAATCCTCAAGACTTAAGAACTATGAAAAATATTCTAGAAGGAGCCTTCCTACTAGAAGTGTATATCAGAAAAATTTTCCCTCTCAAAGTGGAAATAAACCTTTTAAGACAGTCCCAACAAAAACTGATAACCTCAAGAAGGAACCCTTAAAATGTTGGGGTTGTGGAAAGGATCATAAATTGAATGACTTCCCACACCGACAACATAACAGTAAGAGAATCTACAATATCCAAGAATCTATCACCGTCAATGATGTGGCTAGGAGCATCCCATGAATATATGCAGCCCTGGACAATAATCAAGCCGACCACCAAGCTTTAGTAGTGGAAGCTGGAAGGTATGATCGCCAACCATCCAATTTCTATTTTAAATGACCCGAGTTCTAATTTGAGTTATGTGGCCCCTCAGACTGCTGACAAGTGTAAACTGCAACCAATTAGACATGTTAAACCATGGTTGGTGCAATTAGCAACTAGGACCAAAATAAATGTGGAAGAGGCCATACCATCCTGTCAATTTCTCATCGGTGGATTACCCACCTAAGCGACCCTTAACATACTTGCCCTGGGATCTTATGACTTTTTGATTGGTATGGATTGGTTGGCTACTTATAGAACTAAAGTGGATTGTTATCATAAAATTTTATAATGTGTAAATGAAGAAGGGAGAAAGATGACCCTCCAAGGAATTCAAAATCCTATCTCCATGAGATAAATATCGTCCCTTCAAATGAACTTACATCGGGAGTGGTACCAGCATCTAGAAATCCATATAGGATAAGCACACCAGAGATGGTTGAGCTCAAGCTACATCTAAAGGAGATGATGAACAAAGGCTACATCAGACCCAGTGTATCTCCGTGGGGAGTGCCTGTCTTGTTTGTGAAAAAGAAAGATGGCACACTTTGACTGTGCATAGATTATAGATAACTCAATAAGATGACCATAAAGAAAAAGTACCCCTTACCAAGAATCAATGACCTGTTCGACCAATTGGGAGGTTCTTCCATATTCTTGAAGATCAATTTAAGATTCGGGTATCACCAAGTCCGGATTAAGGATGAAGAAATCCACAAAACAACCTTCAGAACGAGGTATGGTCACTACGAGTTCATGGTGTTTCCATTTGGGTTAACCAATTCCCCCACCAATTTTATGTGCTTGATGAATAATGTACTCAGCAAATTTTTGGACAAATTTGTATTGGTTTTCATTGATGATATCCTAATTTACTCCAATAATAGAGAAGAACACGAAGAACATCTTAGGCTCATACTTCAGGTACTAAGAGAGCATCAACGCTATGCTAAGTTTAGAAAATGTGACTTCTTTCAAAATTAAGTCCATTACCTAGGCCATGTCATTTCTAAGGAAGGGGTTACAATGGACCCTGATAAGATCAGATATATTATGGAATGGCCTACCCCAAAGGATGTATATGATATCAGATCCTTCATGGGATTAGCAGGATACTATAAAAGGTTCATAAAAGGGTTTTCCAATATTGTCTTTCCAATCATTGCCCTTCAGAAAAAGGGGATCAAATTCATTTGGACATCAAAATGTGAAGAAATATTTTAGGAACTGAAATACCTCCTGGCCCATACACCCGTGCTGAAGATTGCAGACCCAGATAATGATTTCCTTGAGTGTATAGATTCCTGCAAGGAAGAACTCAGAGGAGTTCTTATGCAAGAAGAACATGTAATTTTCTACGTGTCCCAAAACTTAAATGACCATGAGATCAATTATGTGACCCATGACCTAGAGTTGGCTGCCATAGTACACGCTTTAAAAATGTGGAGACACTACCTCCTAGGAAGGAGATTTCTACTTATGACAGACCATTGTGGGTTGAGGCGCATGTTTGATCAATCGAAGCTCAATGCCAGGCAAGATAAGTGGATGGCTCTCCTAAGTGAATTCAACGTTGAAATCAAACATATAAAAGGAAAGGAAAATAGGGTGGTTGATGCCCTTAGTAGAAGTATAAAAACGATTCATCTGGCAACAGTAAGCACCTGTGAAGCGGATGTCAAGGAAAGAGTTAGAAATGCACAAAATACAGATGCATTATTCAAGACCATGACCTCATACCTAAGACAAGAGCCTACAGGACTAAAGTACAAAGGCTACCAAATTCTCAAGGAAGGGATGCTGACTTACAGAAACAGTTTGTATATTCCAAACTGCAACGACTTGAAGAGGTTCATAATGGATGAACTGCATAAGAGACCATACACTAGTCACCCAAGATATCAAAAGATGATCACGGCCACTAGGAAACAATTCTATTGGTTTGGGTTAAAGAAAGACATATCTAACTATCTAGATAAGTGCCGAGAATGCCAGCAAGTTAAGGTAAAGCACCAACATCTAGTGGGATTATTGCATCCCCTACCGATCCCAGAATGGAAATGGGAAACCATCTCCATGGATTTCATCATCAAATTAAAAAAGTCGACCAAGAAAAATGATGCCATCATGGTCGTGGTGGACAAACTGAGTAAGTCGGCTCATTTCATTCCTGTCAAATCAACTTGCAAGGCCATAGATATTGCCAACATCTTCATGAAGGAGATATTTAGAATGCATGGAATGCCTAAGGAAATTGTATCTGATCGAGATACCAAGTTCAATTCAAACTTTTGGAAATCCCTAATGGTCGTTCTGGAGATGAAATTGCTATTCATCACGGATTATCACCCTCAAACTGATGGAAAAAGAGAAAGAGTAAACCAAATAGTAGAGGACATGCTAAGGATTCATGTAATGCATCAACCTAAGAAGTCGGGAGACTACCTACCATTGGTAGAGTTTTCCTACAATAACGGTTATCAGGAATCCTTGAAGATGATCCCTTTTGAAGTCCTCTATGGTAGACAGTGCAAGATCCCAATCAGCTGGAGTAATCTAGTGGACAGAATTACAATCGGACCCGACATGATGAAAGAAATGGAATAGCAAGTGGTGTAGATAAGGAAAAATCTGAAAATTTCTCAGGACCCACAAAAAAGTTACACCGATAGAAAGAGAACTCCCCAAGAGTTCAAAGTTGAAGACCATGTCTATCTCAGAGTTAGACCCAGGAAGAGTTCTCTGAGAATGGGAGCTTGTGCCAAGTTGGCACCTCAGTATTGTGGACCCTTTGAAGTCTTAGATAGAGTGGGACCTGTAGCCTATAGGATAGCACTTCCTCCCCAATGTATACTAGATAGGAACGAAACCTCACTTAGGAACGAAACCTCACTTAGGAACTGAACCATTGCACAGGTCAAGGTGTAATGGAAACACTTTGGCCTAGATGAGGCTATGTGGGAAATGGAAGATGCCATGAGACAGGCATATCCGATTTTGTTTACTTCTATACATACCTATCATGTTGCTAGATAGAACATCGAGGATGATGATTCCTTTAGGGGGGAGGGAATTGTAACACCCTATTTCCCCCAGTCTATAAATATAACTTTATTGGCCAAGAACTATGGAAAACACAAAGTGTGAATGTTTGATTTGGTGGACCTTTGTATATAGGTTAATGAATGGAAATCCTGTTATTTTAATAGATAATCGAAACGTGTTGTATGACTGCTAAGAAGGGGATGTGCTAACAGAGACCATGATTACTAATAGAAAGGCAGTGGAGGGGACCCAGAAGGGTTGCATTAACCTCCACCGAACCAGTACTATGCTAGTTTTAATTTCTCAAGATCAGAACAACCCTCTGACCCGAAATGAATTTTAGTCAGGTTGGTCGGTGGGAAGGCCCTCCTCGAGATTTAATGAGGGAATGGGGCAGACACTGATTTGAAGGCTTCTAGACCTGACCACAAACTAGGGATTCGAACCACATGCAATATTGTTGAGGAAGGCAAGAAAGAAAGTGTGGTGTGGGTAGAGATGACCTATGAAGAATGGAGAGATGAGAGCAAAAAATCTTGGGTCGAAGGAAGGATTGAAAGAAAAAAGTGAGTTATGATCACAGGGAATGGAAACTGAGTCAGGAGAAGGAGAGTAACCTTCGTCCTCATCTATTCCTATATATGGAGAAGGTGAGTAACCTTCATCCCTGACTTTCATGAACTGGAAGTAAGAGATTGAATCCCAAGGCATCGTGGCCTAAGCTCAGGAGTGGCCAGTGATAAATCCATTGGGAGTAACTGAGCCTATTGTTATTGAATAAATCCATAAGTGCGGACACAAACTGATCTCCCTAGATCCACCTGGATCTAGAACAAAGAAAGACAGAACATGACTCTTTCTCTAGATTCTAACCATTGAATTAAATAGGAGGCAAGAACAAATAACATACCTTATTATCGCTTCCTATGGTCTTTGTTTCTCCTGCTTCACTCCAGTGCTCTCGTGTAGCCAAGACCAAGACAACACAAACCAACCAAAGTGAAGAAAGCACAATCTATTCAACATTCAATCTATGTATATGATCAAGGAGTTATACAATAAAGTGGAAATAGCTTTATGGGAAAGGGACATATTATTGTATCATATTAATGGAAATTAAAGATTACAACCTGATCCTTGATGTCGCAAACTTCCTTTCGATGGCCCTTGGCTCTGACACACACACTTTCTCACTTGCATGAAGAAGATCAACCCCTTTGGATAAACTTGTTGGAGTCTCCAAGCTATTGTAGCTTCAGTCCTTCACACAATTATTTCACCAATTCTCCAATGAATCTTGCTTAACCTTGTTTGCTTAACCTTTTCCATGAGAATTAACTCAATATATAGGAGAGAATGAATTAGTTACTTGGATAGGAATGATCCCAAAATATCAGGGAATCCAGTACTAGGATAACCATTCGAATGCCATCTCATCCTTCTAGAAGATTCACTTCTAGAAGGTTCGAGAATTCATCTTTTTCCTTGCTTTAGAAAGAGTTCGCCCCCAAGCAGTTCAACACAGTGCAAACTTCTCACACCCTGGCTTAAGGAAGCCTGCAAGAATCATGCATTCTCGCAAGCAAATATACTAGCAGCCTACGAACAGTCCTCAAAAATGTGATTTCTGGAAAGAGAAGAAAGTTCTAATGAAGAGCCTGAGTACACCATCATCAATACATCATCATGACGACCAAAATCATGGGTAACAGAATTCCCCCCAAAGTATGAGGTTGGAACTAGTGACAACCGATAGACTTTGTAAGCTACATGTGTGTGTTGAGAACCAGGAGCACATCTAATTGGAAACCTGCGAACAACCAAGCATCTGCAAAATATCATATATATTAATTCTGAGGTAGGCATTCCCATACTCATATCATAGACTGATGACATTATAGACATGGGTCATGGCCACCAATCATACACTATGGATCCATGCCATCAAAATATAGCATAGCCACCGAAATACACTGTGGATCTATGCGAGAAATTTCAAATCAAGACGACATAGCCACGAAACATACACAGTGGATCTATGTGTCATAAATTATACATACTCCATCGCAACCTGGATCACAAAGATAATATCCAGGGTCTTCAATCTCGTCACCCAAAGTACGAATCTAACCATGTGATTACATGTGTTGAATTCGAACATGGTAGAAACCACTTGATTACCGGTCAATGATGAAACCATTAACAAGTGCGAGGGAAATCACCATTGATGTCAATTACTCCCAAAGTACCATAGTACAATCCATCAAGTGTGAATAAATGAGTTGATGTCGAACATCCAATGGAATCTTTCGATCAAGGGTCAATGATGTAAACCCACTGTCAAAAGTGAGGAAACCTGCCATTGAGGCATGCAAGTTCCAAGGTACCAAATAATTTCTATGTCTTGATTTCGAATAATGAGTTGAATTCGACGGAACAAAAATCGTCACAGGAGGGCCTTGATGTATCCCCCATCAATGACACGAAATGAGTAACAGAGTTTGAAGGTGAAACATAACATTTTTCAAATTGGACCGGACACAAGGAAGGCCGACACGAAAAGAATGGATAACTACAGATGGCCGACTCAATATAGGTTTCAGATGGACTTCTCTTGAACATATGAAAGACACGACCAATGATTTGGCAGCATTGACTCAAAGACGACACAGGCAATGACCTTGTACCAAATCGAATGAGAGACAAATGGATTTCCCAAACTGGCTTCAAATGATGAATAGGGGGTGTCATGTTCAAGAGCGACACTTACTGCCAATCAATACGAAGATGAAAACATATCCCTTTCCCAAATTTTCCCCCACCATTTCTAGTGAGTACCTCTTTATTTTTATGCAATCTTGAGGAGGATAACATATGCTTGTTGATGTAAGCTTATCCTTCGGATGAGTCCCTCGGAGTATTTTTAACGAACCCTAAGAAGGAGTGGTTCGGACCCATCACGAGTCTGTCAATGTTTGTTTAACAAGTCCAGAGATAGAAAACTCAAAGGTTTTTCATGATTATAGAGTTTGGAAAAACACTTAAAAGAGAACTCTCTCAGTTCCTTTTTCGTAAAATAGTCTGGATGAGACCGAAAAAG
>JZKD02S1674211.1:68356-85105 GCA_000966675.3 Picea glauca | reverse complement strand
GGTAAGTTTCTATCTCTAAGTGAAAGCAAATCAGGAAATGTAACCTTTGGAAATGATGCTCCAGGTAAAATCAAGGGTAAAGGGATGGTGAGTTTAAGTAATGGAAAAGGAAAAGCCCTAGATGTTCTGCTTGTAGATGGGCTGAAACATAATCTACTCAGTGTAAGTCAAATGTGTGATAGAGGATGTGAAGTGGTGATCACTTTCAAGGACTGCAAGATAAAGACTGTAAACTCAAGACAAGTGGTGGCTAAAGGCATAAGGACAAAAAATAATGTATATGTGTTGAAAGAAGATAGAGAAGAATGTCATCTAAGCAAACATAATGAGAGATGGTTATGGCATAGGAGACTTGGACATCTAAACTTTGATCACTTAATCAAGCTAAAAAATCTTGAGGCAGTAAAAGATCTTCCAAGAATATCAAAGCCACAAGATTCTGTGTGTAAACCCTGCCAAGTAGGAAAGCTTACCAGGACACAGTTTAAATCCAAGAGCTCTACTTCAACAAAGAAACCACTCCAACTAGTTCATATGGATTTATGTGGACCATCAAGATAGAAAGGCACAGGGAAAGAAAACTACTTCATGTTGATCATTGATGATTACTCCAGACTTACTTGGGTTGCCTTTCTCAAGGAAAAAGATGAAGCATTTGATAAATTTAAAATATTTAAGGCTTTAAATGAGAATCAAATAGGTAAGAGGTTAAAGACAGTAAGATCAGATAGAGGAGGCGAATTTATGTCAAGTGAGTTCAAAGAATTATGTGATAAACATGGGATCAAGAGAGAATACACAATCCCAAGAACTCCACAACAAAATGGAGTAGTTGAGAGGAAAAAGAGAACAGTGCAACAAATGGCCAGGTCAATTATGAATGAGAAGAACATTGGTCAAATCTATTGGGTAGAAGAAATACACACATCAGTCCATTTTCTTAACAAAGCCCACCTCAAACCACACACCGACAAGACACCTTATGAACTATGGTATGGGAGACCTGCTTCAATCAAACACTTCAAAGTCTTTGGGAGTAAGTGTTACATAAAGAATAATGATAAGAACCTTGGCAAGTATGATGACAGGGCTGTTGAAGGCATCTTCTTAGGGTATGCTACAAACAATAAAGGATACAGATGCTATAATAAGAGGCTGCATAGATTGGTTCACTGTATTGCATAAAAGTTGATGAAGGAATCCCAGTTAGAGAGGTGAACAATACTAAATCAACAACAAAGGATATAGATGAAGTTGAAGCTGAACAGGTCCAAGAATCAGAACAAGAATACTCTGAACCAGATGAAGATTCAAATATTCAAATAGACTCAAATCAACAAACAACGTCAAATTCCTCCTCCAGAATCACTCAAAAGAATCATCCTGCAAGTCAGATAATTGGTGAAAAATACAAAGGTGTACAAACCGGGAGAAAGATAATCAAAAACACCGAAAAATCACATATAGCCTTCATATCCATGTTGGAACCCAAGAATTTTAATGAAGCTAGCAAAGACGACCATTGGGTTAAAGCCATGAATGATGAACTTGATCAGATGGAGAAAAAAATACGTGGAAGATGGTTCCTAGACCTGAAGGTAAAAATACCATTGGTTCCAAATGGATCTTTAAGAATAAGTTGAATGAGTAGGGAAAAGTTGTCAGGAACAAAGCAAGATTGGTTTGTAAAGGCTATGCTCAAATAGAAGGACTAGATTTTGATAAAACATTTGCGCCTATAGCAAGATTATAAGCTATCAGAATATTTCTTGCCTATGCTTGTCATAAAAGGTTTTAAGTCTATCAAATGCATGTCAAGTCAGCTTTTCTAAATGGAGATTTAAACGAAGAAGTCTATAAAGAACAACAAGAGGGTTTCGAACTGTCCGATAACCCTGACTTTGTATGCAAGATGAAGAAATCTTTATATGGGTTAAAACAAGCCCCTCGTGCCTGGTATCATAGACTGGATACGTATCTCCAAGACAAAGGGTTCAAGAGAGGAACAATTGACAACAATCTATATATCAAAACAGAGGGTAATGATTTGCTCATCGTATTGGTCTATGTAGATGACATCATCTTTGGATGTAATAAGGATTCATTGGTACAATGGTTTTCTTCTGCCATGGAGTCTGAGTTTGAAATGTCTATGATAGGTGAATTGTCATTTTTTCTTGGTCTACAAATTACTCAGAGATCTGAAGGAATGTTCATTTTTCAAGAAAAATATCTAAGAGAAATATTGAAAAGGTTTCAAATGGAAGATTCTAAACCTGTGGGCACACCTATGGTTACTGGATGCAAATTAAGCAAGGATGATGACTCACCTGATGTTGATCAAAGTTCATATAGGTCAATGATAGGCAGCCTTTTGTACATCACAACATCTCGTCCAGACATAATGCATGATGTTGGAATGGTAGGAAGATATCAATCTGCACCTAAACAGAGTCATTTGCTAGTTGTCAAAAGGATATTCAGATATTTGAAAGAAACAATGAACTATGGCCTATGGTATCCTAAGAATCATAATTTTCAATTATCAGTCTACTCAGATGTTGATTGGGCTAACTACATTGATGAAAGGAAAAGCACGAGTGGAGGTGCGTTCTTCTTAGGAGATTCTTTAGTAGCGTGGTTGAGCAAAAAGTAAGGTTCCATTTCTTTATCAACTACAGAGGCAAAATATATTGCTGCTGCTACTTGTTGCACTCAGGTATTATGGATGATTCAGACACTTGCAGACTTGGAGGTAAAATATACAACACCGATCCTAATTCCCTGTGATAACACAAGTGCCATAAGTATGTCAAAGAATCCTGTATTTCACTCCAAGACCAAGCATATTCCCATAAAATACCATTTTCTAAGAGAGTAGGTCACCAATCAGATTGTTCAGGTTCATTACATTCCAATCACAGAACAAATTGCAGACATATTTACTAAACCCCTAGCCAAGACACCTTTTGAATATCTTTGTCAAAAGTTGGGTTTCATCCCGTCTCACATCTAAAGAGAATCCATCCTATTAGGGGGAGTTTGTGTTGGTTGAATATCTGATACCTCCAAAAAATTACTGCAACAACTTAGGGGGAGCGTGTATTTCTTTGACATTGATGTCAAAGGGGGAGAAGAACAACATGACTGGATGCTAAGGATGGAGATGATGGAGATCGAGGTCTAAGCAGAATAGAGAAGCCATTCAGGGTTGTCATCAATGCCAAAGGGGGAGATTGTTGGCATGGCTTCAGACAGAGGCAGAGTATGCGTGTTTGTCATTGATGGCAAAGATCAGAATGATCAACAGAGCGATGATGGCATGGAAATGGAAAGATCAACTGTGAAGATCAACAGTGAACGTTGGATCTCATTCAGAATCCCCGATGACCGTCAGATTTGAATTCAGAGAGGAGTAGCGTGCAGTAGACGAGAATAGATCTCGGGCATTAGATCCGAGCGCGGGGTCCGACCTTCATTGGATCCAGGAGAACCTACACGTTCTTTATAGTGCAAGGAGAAGCAGACTTACAAAATACCGAAAGCAGGAGGACCGTTCATCTTCGGGAGGGACACATGGTTACAGATCAACATTTCGCTGACTAGGAGGTCAAAGGAAGGAGTGCTCTAACCTCTTGAACTCGCGATATGTGAAATCATGAAATAATCTTAGTCGTTGGATTGAGGATTGATCTGGACCATTGATCGGGCATGACGAAGGCTCGTGAAGTTGCAAAATCATGATAAAATCTTGACCATTGATCCAAGAGGGACACGTGGAAAGCAATAGTTTTTTAGCTGGCTGAAAGGTCAAAGGAAGGAGGCTCCTAACCACTCTAACTCGCGATATGCGAAATCACAAAATAATCTTAGCCGTTGGATCAAGGATTGATCTGGATCATTGATCAAGCACGACGAAGGCTCGTGAATTTGAGAAATGATCCTGGCCGGTGAAGCCAGAGGACACATGGCGAGCGATTGGCATTTCACTGACTGAAAGGTCAAAGGCACGAGGTGCTCTATCCTTCCAACTCGCGAAACACGAAATCACGATATAATCTAAGTCGTTGGATCAAGATCTAATCTGGGCTGTCAGATCTAGGAGGTAGATCATGACAGACCATGTCAGCGAGGATAGGTGGCAACCTACGTCAGCAAGGACATGTGGCATGAGCATATAAGGACAAGTGTCATATTGATTCGGCTTTTCAGGCCATTGGAAATCACAATTCTGAGTGACACGTGGCAGCCACTTTGCTTATGACTCGCAATTGAGTGACGCAAGAATGGCGTCACTCCGAGAGTTTAGTTTCCAAAGTTTTAGCGTCAATACTCCCCCAAAATCCCGAAAGATGAAGTTATGGGACGGAGGATAGCCGTCCGATCACCACTGAGCGTGAAGCATTGATCCGACTCCATTTCCGAGTTTCGGATACCGGGAGATGGAGGAGTCAAAGACACTAGCGGCAAGAATGCCGAAATGCGAAATTGCAAAGCACCTTTTGGCACAGCCTATGGTCACCATCATCTTGGGCACGTGAAGGGAAGGAGCCAGTGAAACTAAGCTTCTTTTCGGGGTTTCAGAGATCGCGACTTGGAGAGTCAAGATGCCTTGCAACAAGGATTCGCGATACGCGAAATTGCAAAATAACTTTTGAACAAGCCCTTGGTCATGGCCGATGGTCACGTGAAAGGAAGTGGGTTGACCAGAAGAGCTAGCGCACACTGTGAAGTTTTTCTTAGAAAGGGAAAAGGCACAAAAGAAGTAGCTCATGCTAGTTCTTTCTCCGGTGTAACTGCTAGAGACCACTGATGGTTTCTACCAGAGTGTCGAGGTAACTGGAAGTGAGAATGAAGCCCTGCGAGGATGAACTGGCAGAGGAATCAACGCAAAATCGCCATGCACATCCCATAGTGAAGATCAGTGGAGCTGTGAAAATATAGCACATGCAGCATGCACAAGGGGCACAGAGACTATAAAAATGCAGAATAGAGAAGAGATGGGTGTTGTTGTTGAGAATGATTCAGGGGTGAAGAAGGAGGCAAGGTGCAACAACTTAAATGCACAGAAGAGGAATGGTGCATAAAAGGGACATGGCACACAGAGCATAGAAGACAAAATAAAAGAAAGCGCAAGGAATGTGTGTAGGAAGACACTAATGCAGGCAGAGAAGAGTAGTGTAGAAGAAGAATGATGAAACTGGTAAGCCATTGATAAACATTGTATCACTATAATAAGTTTCAGTAGAAAATATTTATAATCAGGGTGGTAGGGAGGTGCTAGGGAGGACTGTTGTCCTCAGAGGTTCAAGTGGGTGCTTGAACACAGGGGAGTTGTAGCTTCCATCCGATTGAAACCAGAGAAATCAGGGTGGCAGGGTGGTGCAAGGGAGAACAAGTGTTCTCTGTTATACAGGTCGGTGCCTGTGTAACTGGAAGTTGGTGCTTCCATCCAGTTGGTGCTGAAACAGTGAAGGAGTTGGTGCTTCCTTCTAGTTGGTGCTAGAGAAATTAGAGAGTTGGTGCTCTCAGCAAGTAGCAGCTTGCAAAACAGAGGTTGTAGCCTCATTATGAGTTGGTTCTCATAAGATTGATAATGTACAGAAAATAGTTATCATATAAAGAATAAGAGTTTTTCACCCTTTATGGGTTTCCTCAGGAATATCTGTCTCTGTACTATATATGTGTGTGATTGATGTTGAATACTCTACTGCTTATTTATTGTGATCATCATTGAGAAGTTTTGCAATGAAATTTTAAATGGATATAATTTTTTAAGAACGGTAACAACTAATTCACCCCCCACCTTTCAGTTTTCCAACATAATATAATTACAAAACACTTGAGCATTCTTGAAACAGTTGAAGATTATAAAAGGTTCTTGTGCAAAATGTGCAACAACATATATTCAAAAACACTATATCTTAGCATATAAAAATATCTCTACAATGGAGTTGAACTAAGAGAGCTTAGCCCAACTCCACTGATGAAACCACCTACCACAATACCCAAAGCACATTAGAGAGGTAGTAATGCTATAATAAGCCCCAAATACAAATCAGAATTAAATGTCGATACTCATGAGGAAACTCCAATAATACAAAACTAATTGAATCTGCCAATCCCTAAATATGCAAAAGCATCTTAACAAAGCTACTCAAAAGCATCATCGTCATCATCAGGAAGAGGTTGGGTTGTAGCTGCTTCCAGTTCTGCCTCATACTCATCAAAACAAAATATTCTAAGCCAAAATTTCATAATCTTGTAGAAATGAAGAAATTGTTTCAATCAAAGATAACAAAAAATAGCATTCTATTTATTCTACTTACTGTTGTTGGGTTGCAATGTCAATCTGAACCTTAGGAGGAGTAAGTGCAGGTGACTCCACAAAATGAAGGTTTGGATCCCTATAAAAATAACCCACTAAAGAATCAACCCATTTTTTTCAATATAACATTTACATTAGGGAGCATCAGAAACTGGATTAAAGGCCTACCCAACATTTACATTAGGGAGCATCGGAAACTGGATTAAAGGCCTACCTTGGGAGCTTGCGTGAGCATCAGAAACTAGATTAAAGGCCTACCCTAAGATCTTGCGTGCCAAGTAGAGGAATGGCTTCTCAAAGTTGTAGTTACTTTTTGCAGATATCTCATAGTACTGAAGATTCTTCTTTCTGTGAAAAGTAACTTGCTTGGCTTTCACTTTCCTATTATTCACATCAACCTTGTGTCCACAAAGAACAATAGGAATGTTCTCACATACCCTGCCATTCAAAAAAATAATTAACTTATCAGTTCGTCCAGTTGTGCCACTACACAATTAAGGAACCTTCATTTCTACTTAGAGATCCAATCCCTATGCTAAAGAGCTACCTGCAAAGATCCCTGTGCCAAGTTGGGACATTCTTGTAAGTCAAGCGAGCAGTGACATCAAACATAATAATTGCACACTGCTCATGAATACTGCCAAACAAAAATTCCAATCAATACATAAAAGGGAAACAAATAAATATAAGTAGAAAAATATGGAGTCTTCACCAATTCAAAGGGGAAAATGCCACAGAAATAGGGAAAGCAAACTAGATTTGATCAAAACAGTCAATAACATGATCTGTCTTTTAAATTCAAAGTCAAATTAAAACAAAATTAAAAAAAAAAAAAGATAAACGTGTACAATAGAGCACTCATAAAAAGGAGCAAAGAAGGGGTTCATAGTTGCTCAACTGTGGTTGATATTGAGTTATAATTGTTTCTACTAAGCCCACACTACATACATCATATTTATTTCTGTCAACATGGGCAAAGTGAATTGGTGAAAGTCACAAGTTTGCTTGGTAGAGACCTAAGTTCAAACCCATGGTGGACATTTTTAAACATTAATGTTAAAAAGGTACCCAAAAATCTCATCAACATTTATAGTACTCCAATCAACATTTATTTTTCCCTTAAAATATCTTAATATGGCACCCCCCTTTTTACAGAGAAACCTGCTACATCTGTAGAGGGTAACAAATACTACTTTGGAAAAGTGCCAAGAGAAAACTCCTCTACCAGAGAATTCAACACAAAGTATTCTTACAGGCATGATTTAGATTCTTCAGATCAAGAAAAAGACTCACTACAATCCTAGGAAACAAGTCAATGCAGTTAATGATGGTTGAATTTCCTACAGTGATTTAATCAGAAAACTGGTTGGAAAGAGGTCAAGAGAAAGAAAGGGAAAAAAACATGAATGTGAGAGCATGATCTCCCTTGAGGCTTAAGACAATATATTCTCTTTACAACTCACACAAGCCAGGATGTGGTTGCAGATGAATAAAATGATAGTTGAATTTTTAGTTGTAGGTATAGTTATGATAAAGATTGTAGATCATATTGCAGAACCACTCAAAAAAGGATCTAATGATTGTAATTTTTTCTTGTTGACAATACATATTTTCTTTTATTTACAAAAAATAGATAAATAAATAAGTGCAATCATTGTTATCATAAACCAGCGCCCGGGTATTCAATATCAAGCATCCAAAAAAAGCCAAGTTGTAGGCTAGCAACAAAATGCTTAACAGTTAAAGGAAAAATACAAATGTATGTATTCAATTTACCTCAAAAAACAAATCACCGTAATAACATAAGAATAAACCCACAATAGTCAAATAAATTAAATAGACAGGAGATCAAGTTTAGGTCAATAAAACTTACTAGTAACCATCTCTGAGGCCACCAAACTTCTCTTGCCTAGCAGTGTCCCAACAATAAAAGCGAATATTCCCACAGTTTGTGAAAAAATTGAGAGGATGTACTTCAACACCAATGGTAGCTGCACAGGAAAGAGAATAATCTCAGCATCTCATTTAAACCCCAACAATTCGTTTTCAAACAATTTGTTAATAGAGTTTCATTTGGGCCAACGTTTAGGGATGATCAATCTAATATGTATGTTATTATCCAATCCCATCCATGGCAATACAAACTTCTTAGTTACGTGAGACCCCTTTTATTAACTTAAGATACAACCAACTCCTGGCAAACTCTGTACCCAGAAGCACTGAACTTGATCGTTAGCTATGAGGAAAGACCACCCATAAGATATCAAATCAAACCCCTTCGAGATCGGAAGGGTTCCTGTGATATGGGTTCGGCATTGTGTACAAGAAATCACCATATAGGTATCGATCTCAGGACCACCAACTGGCAAACACAACACATTAAGCCCTAAAATGAGAGGCACATGCCTAAAGACCTCTAAAACATTGATCCATGGGGCAACCTAATGGCTACAGACGATCACTGCCTGCCTCGGTGCCCGTCCACCATGTCTACGAGTGGCCTCTCGACCCCACCAGACATGCAGAAAAGGACAGGACACCAATCCTTCGATGACTCCATAGTCGTGTTGGTAGATGAAACTACTAAATGAATGCCTCCATTTATATCCCCCTTCTCTCCTCCCTGTCCGATGAACGCCACCAAAAAACCCCAAAAAGTTTGTTTAAGAGAGCAGGATAGAGACGGGATCTAAGCTGAACCTTAAATTATTCTTCGTCTGGGGCCCGGTAGCGCGAGCTTCGTATGTCTATATTTATCAGTCATGTTTCCATAAAGTCTAGATCGGGTTTCCCATTTCTCGAACATGAAGGTAGGTCGTCAATCTTTTTTCATTGTTGAAAATGGCGGTATTTGACATCGGATCGACTCTTGTGATATGTAGATAGATTTATATGGGTGAAGTGAGGAGAATGGACATGAATCCTTACAAGATGGATACAGGGTATCCAGACTCTCTGAGCTCTTCGCCACGGTCTAGAGAAACTGACTCGGAACAGAGATGGGTTGACGACGATCCAACCGACGGCTCCCGGGTACCAGAATAGGCATTGGCAGCACTAATGAAGCCTTTGTATGTGTAGAAACTCTTTCCAACGCACTATCTGCTACTGCAAGAATTTCATCAATGAATTTCTTACTTATGAGCGATGCAATGCCATTGTTGGAGTCGCTTCCACTGTCGCTGCTGGAACATGGCCCTTCTTTGCAACCATCTCCACAATAATCGTTTCCGGAGCCACAAACCATATTTTCTGCAGCAGAGTTCACTAGAACACCCACAATTCTGAGCATACGCATCTTGCATAGAGATCAACAAGAGGTATGAGGAGATCAATATGAACATCCCATTAAAGCCGCTAGCTATTGCGGCAGACTCTACACTTCTTCTAATTGCAATTGCTTCGGATCGATGATCAAAGGTAATGGATAATGCTAATATGGAATCAATTCTCTTCCAATATATTCTATCAATGGCTACAATGGCCTGAGCGCTCTGAGAAGTGAATAACATTGATATTTGCAATTTTATCATCTAATTAAACATTGCATGTATATAATTATGTTCAAACTATAGAAGAAGCTACAACTTTGTGACCTTCACTATGGCATAAGAGAATCTTAGGGGTAGAGTAGTGATCGATGATGCATATTTTAACATAGGTAGTATTAGACATAGAAAGTATCTTTCATTTTTGCATAGCATTCATAGGAAAATATTGGGGCAATGTGCATTCCTTCTGTAGTTGTGGTGTATGACAATGCAACAAAGGTGTGTTGCTTCATTACCCAGTGCTAACAATATATCATATCTAATAATATACTGTATTTTGAAATTCTTAAAAATATTTAATATAATTACTAATGATTTAGCTTTGAAGACTAGATCAATACTTCATGAGCTATATGTGACATCTCTCCTTCAAAACTCAAGAGAAAGAGAGAGATTTGTGGGTTCRATTCTCTTKAAGGAATCAAAATCTGTAATAAAGACTAATGRTTTACCCCATTTATTAAAAGGATTTTCTATTATGAATAATTTAGCAAGAAATTATTGGTAAATATGACCAAATCAACATGGCACACTCTTGATTAAGTTTGACTATGTCACTAAGAACAACAAAGATTCAAACTCAACAAGAGCATCGCCACAAAGTGTGATTCACATTTAACATGAGATTTCTAAATACAATATATATATATATATATATATATATATATATATATAATTCACATAACATCTATATGTATATTTAAATGATAAATTATTAAGTTAAGACTCATCTCTTGTATAACTTTAAATTTATAATGATGATGATAGTTATTAAGATCAATTTTGCTTTATCAAACCTTTAAAAGAATGTAATAAATAGTTGGTTTTATTTAATAAATTAATGTATTTAAAAGTATAGTTATAAAGGGCATTAAAAATCAAAATCAAAATCAAAATCAAAATTTGCATGGAAAACGTTTCAGTTTAACCAATAAATCAAAGTTTCATAATAATATAAAATGATGACAATTTAATATCTAAAATAATAATAAAAACATTAAAATCATGTTGTACAAGATACATTTAAATTCAACTTACTAGATTGTAGGTGGAGTTGTAGTCATACACAACACTTAGGAGTTGTAGTTATACATGGCAAAGCTTGCATGTAAAATTAATGGAATTATAATAATACACCAACCCCAAAAATTAGGTCTAAATAGTTTAATCTTGGTGCATCTTGCATCACTTTATATAAGTGCCCATCTTCCTCAAATCCTATAATTTCATAGCATTCAACTCTATATTCAATTGCCTTTCAGTAATTGGTAAAGTTTTAGTTCTATTATGAAAAGCAATAGCATCTATTTGTTAGGGAATTAGGGAATTTATCATGATTCCATCCAACTAAATCTATGGTTACAAGATTATGCAATCTATTTATTCATTCCTATATGCAACATAATCCATCAATTTTGTGTTTGATTATATAGTTGTTTCACTTTATATATATATATGATGTTCTTTTCTTATACAAAATCATTTTTTTAAATTATATAATTTTGAAAACACTAAATCAACTTTAAAAAAAATATACAATATATTTATATATCACTTTATATATATACCTATATATAGGTATAGGTATGTAATTTATTTTATATAAAATCATTTTAAATTGTGTAATTTTAGAAAAACTAAATCAAATTTCAAAAGATTATATAATATATTTATATGATATATGAAACTTTTTCAAGTAACATCATTTTTAAGTGTCGTGCCATTTTTGCAGATTTAAATCCCAATTAATTTTAAGTAAAGGTGCAAAACATTTAACTTTATCCTCTTCTGCTCATGTATCTTGACTCTTGCTTTACTCGATTCTGCCTATCTTTGCCTACCTGTACAATGTGACTTAACTATTAATTGCAACTTGCAAGAAAATTATTATAAATCTTTTCTCTGGCTATATCAAAAACCCTAACGGACATTGGTGGTTTTTCAATCTTTTCTATATTTAATTTTACTCCTTTATCTTTGCCTAAGTGTATGATGTGACTGCACTGTTAATTGCAACTTGCAAGAAAAACTATTATAAATATTTTCTCCAGCTTTATCAAAACCCTAACGAACATAGCTGTCACTGAGTGGTTCTTCGATCTTTGTTATATTTAATAAAATCTCCATATTCAATTCGTTTAATTGTTTTTATTGTTATTTTAGCAATGTATTTGATATAGGTATATCATTTTCATTTTTATTTTTCAATTTTGAATTTAATAAATATTCATGGAAAAAAAATGAAACATAAAATATGCAAGAATTGGAGATAAATTTTATGGAAACATAATCCCCGGAATCTTACTAAAAAATTTAAATACATAAAGTCTTTCTAGTAAAAGTAATAATACACCAAAAAATACATAACTGAAAACTTAAACAACTCACAAACACACAATATAATCTATACTCGCAATCACAGGCATCCAATGCTCCAATGCTCCCTCCTAAGCCATGTGTACCTCCAGGCCCACCACACCTACATGATCGCCCCTCAACCCATGTGATCTCATGTCAAGTACAAGCTTCCATGCAAGCAATCAAGTATCCCCATGCCATGTAAGGCTCAACACCCTCCTCCAAAATGCCCAACACCCCTCCTCCAAGGTGAGTTGTTCTCCTAAGAAAACAACCAACCTCTACATATGTGCATCATGAAGAATGTCATCATGCCATCTAGGTCTCCAACACTCCAAGGAAGTGTGCTACATAAGCATCAAGTCAAGGCGGGCAATCCATGAGCAAGCTATCTCGAATACATATCTCCATCATGGTACAACCAAAGGTAATCAACATACCATGCACCCCACATCACATGAAGCACCCCCAAGCAAGGTGTAAACAACTTTCGAAGTAACTCTGAAAGATAACAAATGTTATTCCCAGAAATTTCCCACCAAACAAAGGAATCAATCCCCCTGGAAAAATGTTCATTGCTACCACCAAAAATAGAGAAAATGTTTGGAAAACAGAGAAGACGTTTATTGCGACAGAGGAAATGGATTATGCTCCATAAATCAATTTGCATGGGAGTAAAATGATTATTGCAAGAGAGGAAGATGATTTGCTTCCACTACCCTTTTCCCATCAGGCCATCATTATGAATTTTTTTTTTTGCAGCAACGGAATAGTTTTTGGGAATCAGTCTACCATGCCATTCAAATTCCAAAAGCAAAGCTCTAATTCCCCTGACAAAAATTTTCCATTTCTGGGGTGAAACGTTGCACTTCCAGAGTAAGACGCAACATCTACAGGTAGAGATTTGTTTCCCCCAACAAAAACGTTCCTTTGGATGAAACGATGGTGATTCACCCAACAAAAGCAGAGATAACCTTTTGCAGTAGTGACATCGATTTTCGTTTAGCAGGGAATCATTTTGGCATCTTGACAAAGGTCTCCCAGGAAAAAGCATTAACTCATGTAGGTTGAACAATTGAATATGCATGATTTCCATGCCATGAGGTCGGGCTTTTCGATGTTGCAAGCAAGGGACTATTCACAACTCCGGAACCTCTTCCAACAATGTTTGAGGACAAAAAATATATTAGCCTCGACAGTCAGAACCTTGTATCAATGGAATTGCAATTCTATGGATCCAAATTCGGATCAACATGCCTGGCATGTTGTAAACTGGGTTGTTATCAATCCCTTTGTTTTGCTTGATGCCACCCTGCATCCCAGTTCAACAAACCTTACAATCCTATTGAATGCTCCATAACATCGATGATCGTCAATTTCAAAATGCAACAGACAAAACAAATACAATAGAAGGTAGAAGAGAAGATATCCATTTCTCCCACAATTCAAACTTTGATCATTATACCCTTCAAAACCATCCCTCACCCGAACCTGCCATAACTCTAACATTACAAATCACATCATATAATAATAAGTATCAGGGAACAACGAAAATGGAACAAACAAAATCTAGGTAGAATGGTAAATAGCATTGAACATACTCTAACCACCTCTTCTAATTCTAGATTAAAACAAGTGACATTTACTTTGAGTTGTTCAAACTCATTTTGACTAAACCTTGCAAATTCTCTCTAAGAGTATACTACCAAGGTAGAGATTTAACGACACCTTGCTCATCCATCAACACGGACCATGCCCAATACATGACAATATTGGAACACTAAATATTGACAATGAAAATGGTTTGGTTAGATGTAACTAAAACCATAAACATCAGGATTTGAACCTCCCAAGGAAAAGCCCAATAGATTTCAAGTCTATCTCAATGAGACTTACAAAATATCGTTGGACTTGAATAGCTTTCAACAATATTGATTAGAAAATGGTACTTGACATCTCCCTTCATGAATCGTTCCATTGTTGTGTTCACGTACTCGATTAGAATGTTTTCAATCATGCAAGAGATGTTATGCTCTGCACAAAATTCCAACATATCTTGAATTTCTTCACTCGTCCAATCGAATTGCCCCCTACAAATTGCCGACCTGTAAACGCCCGAAAAAAACTCAGTCGCTTAATCACATAGAAAAATAATGCATTCGTATACACAGAGTAAGTTTAAATGAATCACATCATATTTCATGCATCCAGAAAGAAGCCAAAAAGGGTGGAAGAAGGACTTACCAACTATGACGGCAACAGGATGAAAATAAACAGGATTTTCAGGAAGACCAACCAAAACCAATTTCCTTTGCACGTTCAAGAAAATGATGAAAGGTTGCAATGGATGTTCAACAGAGACTATGTCAAGTATGTAATCCAGGGACTTGGTTGCATCCTCCATCTGCCTTTGGTCTTTGCTGATGATGAAGTGGTCTGCCCCCAAAATCTCTCTGGCTTCCTTTTCCTTCTTAGGCGATGGACTGATCACCATTACTTGTAGTCCAAAAGCTTTGCCAAGTTTCATAGCCATGTGTTCCAAACCACCAAGCCCCACCACGCCAAAGTTTTTTCCAGGCTCTGTCATTTGGAGGTATTTCATGGGGTTGTATACAATTATACCAACACATAACAATGGGGCTGTTGCATCAAACGACAGAGTCTCCCAAATATTCACTACAAATTAACACCACAGGTTTGATTAAAACTATACTTGGTCGAGATCTAAAATAAAAATGGTTACAATGCATAAATTGGAAAAACTATGTATCATACCTTTGGTCACAAACCATCAAGGATGAATAACCTCCAAAGGTGGGAAACCCATCCACATTAATGGCATTATACCTCAAAAAAATATGCTCACAATACTGCTCTTGCCCTTTGTTACAGTAATCACATTGTTGGCAACTCCAAAGCATGCAACCCACGTCCACGCGATCTCCAACAACGAAATTATTCACTTCTGATCCCACTTTAGTTACATACCCTACAATTTTGTGGCTGTAATCACATACTGCTAATTAAAAACACGCAAAAACTGATAGGGATATCAGGCGGCGTTGGTAATAGAGGAAAATAGAAAGACATTACCCTGGAACCATTGGGTATTTTGAATTTTTCCATTCGTTCCGAATTTGGTGTAGATCGAAGTGATAGATTCCACAGTATGCGACCTTGTTAGTTACATCATTGGAATTGGTTTTCCTGCCAATACAAATTAAAACATTTAGTGAAATGAAACTGGACTTTCTCATCCACTTACAAATGAAAAGGGTTAACCATCCCTGGAACCGTCCCCTCAAAAACCTCAGCAATGAACTTTACATAACTCTTGCCTAGCATTCAATCGAATAGGTTTCTAGTTCTACAGAAGCAAATCTTGACTCCAGGACCAAAACATATGGACCATGAAAGTTCCAAAGTGTCCACTCAGCTTTACAAGAAGCAAAATTCAAACAACCGAATTAGGGGTATAGGTATAAACACAGATGAGAGTCCTCACCTTGTGAGCCACCAAGCTGTTGAAGAGCATTAACAAAGCGCCTGTGCAGCTCAGGCGAGCAGCACCTCCTAGACTTTCTCTGGGATTGCCCACCTGATTGAGTTGCACTGGATGCCGCTGGATTAGGCATTGCGCAAACACCTCCATTAGGTTTCACCACAACTTCTTTCTGGGGGGTAGGCACAGTGGTCTCTGTTGGTTCCTTGGATCTACTAAGCGAAGTGGTTGTAACATTATTCATGGTGGAAGTTTCATTGCATCTGAATGTGGAACCCACCTCCTGCTCTGCAGACGACAAAGCGAGGTCCGGGGGGTGCTTGACAGCATTAGATCTCGCAGACACAGATGGATTGCTTTGTCTTTCTCTTGAAAACGGTAGGAAGGCTCCTCCAATTCTCTGCTTAGAATCGGAAAAAAGGATTAAATTTGTGGGGAAAAGTTGTTCTTGGTTAGATCTGACTTGAGAATCATGTTGCTTCAATGGCTCTTCCGGGAAAATGACTTCTGCTAGAGGAAAAAGAAAACAGAAAATATTCAATACATGAGATCAATCCCAGTAAGAGATCAAAAGCATGGAAATCGCGAGCTGGTTAAGGATGAACTCTATCATCAACCTCTCTTTTGTATATTAAGATCACAAGCACAGACATTGCAAGGTGGATAAGGATGAACGGTAATCTATCGCCTTACCTCTTTTTTGCATTCTAGAGTCTCAGAATTTTGACTTCAGAGCTGAGCAAAAACCATCCAGTTTGGCTTCTCACCTGATGGGGTCAAAAACAGAACAAAGACAAATAACCAACAGAAAAATTGTATTACTTGATTGATTAAACCGGATACATCTGCCTCGTATTTATAGAGGCCTTAGAAGACTCTAGACAATCTGGAGAGTTCTCACAGTAGAAATATCTGGAACAGTGATGTCACCGTCGGTGGAATTCTCTAGAAATTTGGTGGTTGAGTAGAATGTTCTGCTTTAATGGCGGTAGAAATTACGTATTCCAACA
>JZKD02S1674211.1:41166-61807 GCA_000966675.3 Picea glauca | reverse complement strand
TATATATATATATATATATGATCCCATGACATACAAAAACCCTAATACATTGACCCAGATCAAATTACAACCCTATTTTTGTAACCATAATTAGAAAACCATGGGATACCCAACATTGTCACACTTTTTGTTTTCTTTACATATAGGGGTCACAGGTTCATGATCAACAATCTAGGGTAGAAATGCCTATTCATTCTTTACACCAAGAGAACTTCTCAGTGCTCACAGATTTTGTTAATGAATCTGCAACATTCTCTGAAGTGTCCACCTTCACTAGTAGCACCTTCTTCTCTTCAACCATGTCTCTGACAAAATGATACTGAACATCGATATTCTTTGTCTTAGAATGATAAGTTGAGTTCCTTGCTAGGAAGATTGCACTTTGACTATCACAATCTATCCTTACATCTTGTTGTACCAACCCAGTAACTGAACACAATATTTTTAACCATATTGTTTCCTTGCTTGCATGAGGGGCTTCCATGTATTCAGATTATGTAGTTGAGAATGCCACTACAGATTGTCTTTTTCTCATCCAATTGATTGCTCCTCCAAATAGTTTAAACACATACCCACTTGTAGATCTTCTACAATCCATATCTCCAACCCAATATGCATCAACAAAGCCATGCATGTCCAACACTCTGTCCAATCCTGATCTTCCTTGGTATCATAATCTATAAGTAGTAGTGCCATGAAAAATACCTGAAAATCCTCTTTACTGTTTCCCAAGGATCCTTCTCTAGTTTTGACATATACTTGCTCAAACTCCCACTACATGTGTAATGTCTGGTTTGGTACAAACCATTGCATACATCAAACTTCCAACCACACTAGCATATGAAACATGGGACATGTCATCTTCCTCTTCCCGTGTGTTCAAACACTGGTTTGTGGATAATATTACACCTATACGAATAAGGACCTTGACATGTTTACATTCTTTTATATTAAACCTCTACAATATTGACTCCACATGTTTTCTGTGATTTAGCCAGAGTTTCCTATTTTCCTGATCTCTTTTAATTTCCATGCCCAAAATAAAATTTGTAGCACCAAGACCTTTCATGTCAAATTTTGAGCACAACTTGGTTTTCCCATCCTGGATAATTTCCTTGTTGTTTCCTATTAGCAACATATAATCCATACAAGACCAAATAAATAAGAAGATCACCTACTAATTTGAAATACACATAGTGATCAACTTTGCTCCTTGTGAAGCCAAGTCCCAATATATAGGTATCGAATTTTTGATAGCATATCCTTGGTGATTGCTTTAACCCATACAAGGACTTTTTCATCTTGGATACCAACTCTTTCTTTCCCTTCACTGTAAATCCTTTTGGTTGCTTCATGTATATTTCTTCTTCTAGATCCCCATGTAAGAATGTTATCTTCACATCCATCTGTTCTACTTTAAAATCAAAATGATGCAATAACCCCCCTTCCCTCCTGGGGATTCTGCGACCTTCTGGTCTTGGATCTTCAAAATCCTCTAACCGAATTGGTTCTTCGGACCTTCAACAGACCCTGAGCAAATTATATACTCACACAAGTCCCCTTGATGTCGCCTGCAAATTCAAACTATTTGCAACTTCTCTCTTCGGTGCTTTGCAACACCAGCTGTGAGTTCTAGTCTCGCGCTAGACTCCTTATATTTTGTGACCATAGAATATAGCCTCGAGCCAATCCTTCGCCACTTCGAGCTCCGACGATATTGTAATCTCCTCCTCTGTTTTCTCTCGAAACACTTCCTCCGAATTCACGGGTCTCTGCCACGTGTCTCTCTGGATCTGACAGTCCAACTATGTTCGGGTTTTGTAACTTCCTGACTTCGGTGATCCCACCTTTCAATACCTCGAATTTTCTTAAACTCTGACTTCTGTGATACCTCATGACTAACCTTCGTGTAACCCCTCCCAAATCTGGCGGTCTGGAACGATCCCAATCCCTCCTGGATGGATCACGACTTGTTGAGTCTGGGAAATCTCAAAGGACTCTTCCTTTTGAACATTTTTCTCCACTCTCCCTCTTGAACTTGTTCTTCCTCAAATTCTTATCTCCTTAGAATATTCCACTCGACACTTTGTCAAATTTCAGCCTATGCACACCTTGCAATAGGTTCTCCTCTGAAATCCAACCACTCTGTGGGAAAATTCAACTACTCCTCCTGAGCTTCTAAGTTAGAAGACTCGGTCATGCACTCCTTGCAGACAACTTCCTCAACTATCTCTCCAAAAATTTCTGAGTTAGAATGGACTCTATCACGCATACCTTGCGGATGCTATGCACTCCTTGCACACATAAGTTCTCGTTATCTCTTTTGATCTTATGAGTCGAAATAGACTCTGTCAATGCACTCCTTGCGAACACTATGCACACTTGCACTTGCTCGTAGAAGATAAACAATTGAAACTTATTTAAAGCTTCACAAATTCATACATTCAACCATGTAAATGAATTCATAAACATAAGAACAAGAAATAACAAAGAATTCCAAATAAACAAAAAGTATATCATTCATTCATTCAGATAGACACATCAACACCACGCATTTGGGACAATGCTCCTCTGTTATATTCATTCAACTGGAAAATACATATGTTCATACACTGGTTCTCGGTAGCTCTCAACTCACAACTATCAACAGTCTCTCAGCAATCTAACAAGAACTTCAACATCAACCTATATAATAGATTCAACAACCTTCTCTGGACAATAATACAAAGCTTTTATACAAGAGGGATCTCTGAGCTCTTCCCTCCAACTACTCTAAAGATATCCTATCAAATTAAAAGTGATCAACTACTTATATTTATTACAATAAATATTTGTGACAAACAGATCAGATTGAACACATCGAATCTGTACTGCACTCAGTTATATTAAAAGAAATTACATTCTCTGATGTCCTTATGAAATTATCCATCTCTACAACATTTAAGATGTTCTTTAATTACAATCTCTTTTCAAAAGATTTGTGTGATACGCTCTCTTCAAAATTTAAATTTCTTCAAAATGTGCGCTAGTGCGCCTAGCTATCCTCCGCTAGTGTTTTGCTGGCGATGCTCCTACATCATACTCCTCTGGATGAAAAATTCATGGACTCATGTCCATGAGCTCTTGCACTAACTTTCCATGCTTCTGGATATCTTCTTCTCTTACCCAAATGGCATCTTCTATTGGTCGTCCTTTCCACTTCACCAAATACTCAAAATATGTTTTCCTTCTGGTTTTCTTACTGATTCGTCGATCTACGATCTGCTCCATCTGCAACTTCTTTGCTACATGCATATGATTTTTCCACTGGATCCCCTTCTGATCTTTGGGTCCTTTGGCTCCATCTTCCTTGTAAGGATACGTTTCTTCAATGTTGAATATGGGCGATATACCCACATCTTCTGGCAACTCTATCTCATAAGCATTCTCACCAAATTTTCTTACGATTTTGCACGGTCCTATCTTCTTCAACTTTAGTTTATTATATGTTCCTCTTGGGAACCTCTCCTTCCTAAGATGTGCTAGAACTTGATCTCCAACCTCAAACTAAAGTTTCATCCTATGTTTATCAGCTCTACATTTGTATTCATTGCTGCTCTTTTTCAACTGCTCCTTGATCTGATTATGAAGTTCCTCCATTTCTGCAGCGAAGCCTTCGGCTCCAGCACTCCTAAATTCACTATTCTCCATATCTCTCAACTCTGACACTCCCCTCGGATTCATTCCATACACTATTTGAAATGGAATTTTTCCGGTACTTTTGTTCACTGAGTCATTATATGAAAACTCTGCTTGTGCTAGAATCTGATCCCACTAGCTATGGTGTCCAGTGACTAAACTCCTTGGCAAATATCCTAAACTTCGATTTACCACCTCAGTCTGTCCATCTGTTTGAGGGTGATATGTAGAACTAAAGGATAGTTCTGTTCCCATCTTCTTCCATAATGTTCTCCAGAAATGACCAACAAATTTGGTATCCCTGTTTGAAACAATACTCCTGGGCAATCCATTGAGTCTCACAACTTCCTTGAAAAACAAGTTAGCAACGTGCATTGCATCACTGGTTTTCTGGCATGGGATAAAGTGTGCCATCTTTGAAAATTTGTCCACTACCACAAATATGGAATCACTTCCTCTTTGTGTTCTTGGAAATCCCAACACAAAATCCATTCTTATTGCATCCCAAGGCCTTTCTGGAGTAGACAATGGTTGATACAACCCAATATTTTGCTTCCTTCCCTTTGCATACTAGAAAATCTTACATCTGTTCACAAGCCTTTTCACCTCTACTCTCATACCTGGCCAATAATATGAACTGTTCAATTGTGCAAACATTTTTTCATGGCTGAAATGTCTGGTTAGACCTCCACTATGATTTTCCTTAAGCAAATTCTCCGTCATTGAAACTTTGGTATGCACAAATGGCATCCTTTGAATAACAACCCATCCTGAATAAGATATTCAACCCACTAGCTTCTGTCTCTGAGCACAGGATTCACACATGCCTCATATCCTTCTTTGAAATATGGATAATCATGATACATTTCCTTAAGGTGGTCAAACCCCAAGGTCTTCACTTGAAATTCTTACAGAATTAGACATCTCCTTCTCAATGCATCAACAACCTTGTTAGCATTACCAGAAGTATGTTTGATGAAAAAAATGAATGTTTTCATAAACTCTATCCACTTGGCATGTCTCTGGTTTAACTTCTCTTGTCTGGTTATGAATTGTAAATCCTGGTTATCACTATACAAAACAAACTCTTTCGGAATGAGATAGTGCCTCCACTTCTTCAAGGCTTGAATTATGGCATAGAAATATTTATCATATGTGGATTATTTCTCTTAGCATCATTAAGCTTCTCATTGAAATACTCAAAAGGCCTATTATCTTGGCTTAAGACCACTCCAATTGTAACTCCACTCGCATCACATCTCGCCTAAAATGTCTTCCCGAAATCCGGTAATACTAGAATCGATTGTTCCCTTATCTTCTCCTTCAATATATTGAAGCTCTTCTCAACCTCTTCTGTCCATTTGAAAGACCTATGTCTTTTCTTCACTATATCCATCATTTGTGCACTAATCTCACTAAAATTCCCGATGAACTTTCGAAAGAAACTCGCTAATCCATGGAAGCTTCTTACCTCAAATATACTCCTTGGTGACGACCATTCTCTGATTGCTTTCACCTTCTCGGGATCCATGTTCAATTCATTCGAAGAGATCACAAAACCCAAATAAATGAGTTATGTCTTCATGAAAAAGGATTTCTTTAAATTTATCAACAACTTCTCTCACTGTAACCTCTTCATCACTAATGTTAAGTGCCTTAGATGCTCTTCTTCAGTTTTACTGAAGACCAGTATATCATCCAGATATACGATCACACATTTACCAATAAAATATTTCAGCACTTCGTTCATTAGACTCATAAAAGTACTCGGGGCATTCATTAAGACAAATGACATAACAAGCCATTCATACAATCCCTCATTTGTCTTGAAGGATGTTTTCCACTCATTACCTTCTCTCATCCTTATCTGGTGATATCTACTTCTCAAATCTATTTTTGAAAAATAGTTTTCTCCACTCAAACAATCCATTAAGTCATCCATCCTTGGCAATGGAAATCTGTACCTAATGGTGATCTTATTTATGGCCCTTAAGTCTGTACACATTCTCCATCCTCCATCCTTCTTTGGACTCAACACAGTTGGTACTGCGCATGGACTCAAGCTCTCTCTGACCAAACCTTTGTCTAACAGATCTTGAACCTGTCTTTTCACCTCCTCATTCTCTTGAGGTGTCAACCTATATGTTTCTTTGTTCATCAGGCTTGTTCCTGGTATCAATTCAATGTGATGGCTGATACTTCTGATAGGTGTTAATGAGCTCGCCAACTCATCCACTCCTATATCAGAAAAATTCTCTAATAACTCCTGAATTTCCTCAATCAAATATTCCATAGAAGTACTTGTAAGGATAACTTTCGGCTTCCTCACTACAAAAAACTTCATCTCCTATTCCTTCTTAAACTCACTCAAGAGTTCCTTCCCACTCATGAGAAGTATGCTCATCTTGGCTTCATCCTTCACTTTCTTCTCTTCAATTGGCAACAACATGTGTGTCCTACCATTCTTCTCCAAGGTATAAGTATTTCTTCTCCCATCGTGAATGACATTCTTGTCACACTGCCATGGTCTTCCCAAAAAAACATGACATACATCCATGGGAATTACATCACATAGAATTTCATCTCTATATCCTCCTATTTTAAATTCAACCAGACATTGTTTAGTGATTGTTACCTGATGACCTTTCTGCAACCATGAGACTTTATACGGTGTTGGATGTACAATCATATCTAGCTCCAATTTCTCCACCATCTTCGTGGATACTAAATTATCAGTGCTCCCAATGTTAATTATCACCTTGCATACTTTGTCTTTAGTCTTGCAGGCTGTCCTGAACAAACTATTCCTCTACACCGGCTTTTCAACCTCTGGCTCTGGCTTTAAGAGAACTTTCTTCATCATCAAAGATCTCCCATCTTTTGCGCCTTCTGCCTCAACATCTTGCTTCTTCGCTTCTGAAATGTGAGCTTCACCTCCTTATTTATTTCTCTCGGGACATTCCCAAGACACGTGTCCTACCTTTCCACGGGCATAACACTTTATCTCCCCTCCTCTACCTCTTCCCCTTCCTCTAGGCAAAGAGTTTCTACCACCACTCTACTTCCTCGGGAACTTCCTCCTCTCTCAGAGTGACTATGTGGTTTATTCACCTCACCTTTGGGATTTTGTGTCTTGTCATGGGCAACTCCTTTACCTCTGTTCAAGATTCTACCTATGTTTTGTTGACTCTGCTTCCTGGCCAACTTCTCCTCTGCTTTCAACGCAATATGGTATGCATCCTCTACTATCCTTACTGTCATCATCCTGATCTCGTTCTAGATTTCATATCTCAGGCCGTTGATGTACCTGGAAACTTTTTCCTCGTCTCTCTCTTTTTGTCTAGCCCTGATGTTCAGTCTGTAGAAATCCTCTGTGTACTCCTTCACAATCATCCCTTTCTGTCTCATGTTCTGCAATCTCAAGAGAAGATTTATTTGGTAGTCCTTGGGTATGAATTTTTCCTTTAGCTTGGCTACCATTCGATCCCAAATCTTAATATTTTGTTTTCCTTTTCTTCTCCTGTCATCCTGTAGTTCATCCCACCATAGTGCTGCATGTCCTTTCCACCCGGTGACAACATGTTTCACCCTTTTCTCCTCATCGACCTATTCATAGTCAAAATACTTGTCCATTTCTTGTATCAAGTCAAGCAATTCTTCGATGTCCAAATTACCTTCATACATTGGGATGTCGATCTTCGCTCTAGCTCCCAACTTAATAACTTCTTTTAGCAAGCGCTCTTCTGCAGCATCCTCCGCTACAACTTCTTCAACTTCCACTTCTTCATTCTCTGCATCACTGACATCTCCAGCATCGGGTTCTCTTATTTGTGCTATTTCCATGGCATCCAGCCTTGCTCTAAGTTCTCTCGTCTCCATTTCCATAGCTCTATTTTCTACAGGAGGCTCCACACATATTCTAGGTGAAATTGTGTTGATGTATCTAATACCACTTGATGATATCAACCTACTTCTTTATCTCCTTTTCCTACAGAAATCAATTCTGAATTCTCTCTAATACCACTTGATGCAACAACCCCCCTTCCCTCCTGGGGATTCTGTGACCTCCCGGTCTTGGATCTTCAAACTCCTCAAACTGAATTGGTTCTTCAGACCTTCAACAGACCCTGAGTGAATTATATACTCATACAGGTCCCCTTGATGTTGCCAAAAAATTCAGACTATTTGCAACTTTGCTCTTCGATGCTTGGAAACACTTGTCGTGAGTTCTAGTCTCGCGCTAGAATCCTTCTCTTTTGTGACCGTGGACTATAGCCTCGGGCCAATCCTTCACCACTTCGGGCTTCAGTGATATTGTAATCTCCTCCTCTGTTTTCTCCAGAAATACTTCCTCTGAATTCACGGTTCTCTGTCACATGTCTCTCTGGATCTGACAGTCCAGCTGTGTTCGGGTTTCACAACTTCGGCGATCCCACCTTTCGATACCTCGAAGTTTCCCGAACTCTGACCTCTGAAATGCCTCACGACTAACCTTCGTGCAACCCCTCCCATATCTGGAGGTCTAGAATGATGCCAATCCCTCCTGGATGGATTATGACTTGCTGAGTCTTGGAAATCTCAAAGGACTCTTCCTTTTGAAGATTTCTCGCCACTCTCCCTCCTAAACTTGTTCTTCCTCAAATTATTATCTCCTTAGAATATTCCTCTCGACACTTAGTTGAATTTCATCCTGTGCACACCTTACAATACGTTCTCCTCTGAAATCTAGCCACTTTGTGGGAAAATTCAACTACTCCTCTTGAGCTCTTAAGTCAGAAGACTCTGTCACACACTCCTTGTGAACAACTTCCTCAACTATATCTCCAGAACTTTTTGAGTCAGAATGGACTCTGTCACGCATACCTTGTGGACGCTATGCACTCCTTGCACACATAAGTTCTCATTATCTCTTCTTAGCTTATGAATTGAAATAGACTCTCTCAACGCACTCCTTGCGGACACTATGCACACTTGCACTTGTTCGTAGAAGAGAAATAATTGAAACTTATTTAAATCTTCACAAATTCATACATTCAACCATGTAAATTCATTCATAAACACAAGAACAAGAAATAACAAAGAATTCCAAATAAACAAAAATTGTACCATTCATTCATTCAGATAGATGCATCAACACCACATATTTGGGAGAATGCTCCTCTGTTATATTCATTCAACTGGAAAATATACATGTTCATACATTGCTTCTTAGTAGCTCTCAACTCGCAGCTATCAGCAGTCTCTCAGCAATCTAACAACAACTTCAACATCAACCTATATAATAGATTCAACAACCTTCTCTGGGCAATAATACAAAGCTTTTATACAAGAGGGCTCTCCAAGCTCTTCCCTCCAACTACTCTAAAGCTATCCGATCGAATTAAAAGCGATCAACTACTTATATTTGTTACAATAAATATTTGTGACAGACAGATCAGATCGAACACATCGAATCTGTAGTGCACTCATTTATATTAAAAGAAATTACATTCTTTGATGTCCTTATGAAATTATCCATCTCTATAGAATTTAAGATGTTCTTTAATTACAATATTTTTTCAAAAGATTTGTGTGATACGCTCTCTTCAAAATTTAAATTTCTTCAAAATGTGTGCTAGTGTGCCTAGTTGTCCTCCTCTTGTGCTTTGCTAGCGATGCTCCTTCATCACAAAAGAAACAACAACAAATAAAATAAATCTAATAGAAGTTAACTTGGCAATAGGAGAAAAAATTTCACCAAAATTAATTCCCTCTACCTAAGAATAACCTTTTTCTACTAATTGAGCTTTGTATTTATCCACTTTTCCTTTTGTATTAAACTTCTTCTTAAACACCCATTTTTTCCCAATGGGATTTCTTCCAGTGGGTAACTCCACTAGATCCCAAGCCTCATTCTTKACCAAAGMTGCAATTTMTTCAACCATGGTATTTTTCCATAGTTTTCCATCCTCTGCATCCCCTACCTCCCTAACAGTTCTAGGATCATCATCATTAATAAACAAAGAAAAATTTGAATGGAATTCAAGTGGATTATATCCTTCTAATTTCCTTCTTTCACGAATTGATCTCCTCAATATTGAAGTATGAGGCTCTTCTTCTTTTGATTCCCGTTCTTCGATAGAGTCTAATTCATTATCCTTCAATTCAAACTCTATTTTTTCTGGTTCTTCCTCCCTTGGGATCACTTCTTGTTTGAAAGAATATTTGATTTCTCTAAATGCCACATCTCAGCTATACACTTCCTTCTTAGTTTCTAGGTTCCAAATATTATACCCTTTCAGACCATCTTTATAGCCAATAAAGATACACTTTTCAACCTTTTTATCCATCTTACTCCTATTTTCCTTTGGAACGTATACATAAGAATCACAACCAAAGGCCTTGAGATGTGTAAGAGAGGGTTTCTTACTAGTCCATATCTCATGTGGAGTCATGTCATACAATTGTAATGAGGGTGATCAATTTACCAGGTAACATGTAATGTCCACTACCTCTACCCAAAATTCATGTCCCAACCCGACACCACTTAGCATCTCCTTGCTCTTTCCATCAATGTCTTGTTCATCCTTTCTACAACTCAATTATGCTAAGGTGTGTATGGAGTAGTATTATGATTTTATAAACTATAATTTTAATGAAATTCCTCAAATTCATTCTTGCAGAATTCTCCACCATTATCCATCCTCAACACCTTAATTTTCTTCTTTGACTGATTCTCCACAAGAGCCTTAAACTCATGAAATTTACCAAATACCTCAAACTTCTTTTGGAGGAAATAAATCCATGTATTCCTCAAGAACTAATCAATGAATGAAACATGGTACATAGATTTACCTAGTGATGGAACATACACAGGTCCAAACACATCATTGTGTACTAATTCTAAGATGCTCTTTGCTCTTATAGCACAAAAGGAGAGTATTACCCAATTTTTCTTCTGATATAAGAAATATTCATAGAAGTTAATATCTAGAGAGAAATTTGACAAACCTTCAACCATGCCTTTACCATGTAGTACTCAAAGGCCCTTCTCTTCGATATGCCCCAGTCTTTGATGCCATAACATAGTCTGTTTTGAATGTAGGAGTTTTTCCTTCTTCAACTCCACTCTCAGGAAAAAAGAACTGTTTCACCCATCACTAATGGTGCTCCCCAATATTTTATATAGAGTTCCAATCCAAAATCCCCTCAAAAAAACCATTTCTCCTCGAACCATCCTTAAGGTTTCCTTCTCAAACACTATTTTTATCCCTACATTGCTCATTTTTCTTACATAAGTCAATTTTTTGGACACTCCTAGGATATGAAGAACACCAAGGGGTGTTCTAATACTTCCATCCATGAGTTTTATCTTGAAATTTCCTCATCCTATGATTTTGGATGTCGAGTCATCACCTAGGAAAACATCACCTCCATCATACCTTTCATACTCACAAAATCATTCACCGTGACAAGTCATATGAAACGATGCACTTGAGTCGACCAACCATGCTTCATGATCTACATGTGTACTTGAAGAATACAAGTACACATGCCCTCCTTCATTTAGAGGTTTTTTATTCTATAGAAGGAGCATCATCAGATCCCTTCCCTCTCTCAACACTTTTGGATCTACATTGTTTCTTGTAATGCCCTTCATTTCCACATCTCCAACATACCTTTACAATTTTTTTGGGAGATTTTGATCTTCCCATAGATTTAGATATCCCACTTGAGGACTTATTTATATTTCTTTCCTATGATCATCCTCTTGCAAATAAGGGATATGTGCTCTAGCTTTCCATGTTTTTCTGCCTCATCTCCTTCGACAACAAGGATGAAACCACATCATTTAAACTTAAAGTAGTTGCATTACTACCTATGGACACAACCAAACTATCCCACGAGTCTAGTAAATAGAACAATAAATTAATACACTTACATTCATTAGAAATATTAATGTCAACATACAATAACTAGCTTACCACAATATTGAAGGCATTTAGATGCTCTGGCACTGAGTCTCCATCTTTCATCCTCAGGTTGTGTATCTTCTTCTACAAGAATAATTTGTTTAGTAGGGAATTAGATTGATACAAATCCCCTAAATTATTCCATAATTCCTTGGTTGTATCTTCCCTTGACACATTCAATAATACTAAATTTGAGAGACACAACCAGATTACCTCAAATTCACCTTGAAAAGGGTGAAAGAATCGGGAATTTAAACCTTGTTTTTTTTTTTTTATAACTTTGCAATGATTACCTGAAGTCCGATGCATAAATGATTCGATGATTATTAGATGCTATAAAATTTCTATTCCCTCTAATTTGAACTATGCACTGGAAGTCGATCGTATAAACACATTCAAACAAGGCCTGTGAAATGGAAGAAGATATGCTTGAAAGAAACGTTGATCCTGATATCATATTAGGACGGTTCAAACACATATGGCTAGCCTGTCAATCTCATGACAAGGATCTTCTACATATTATCAACCCATAGAAGAAAAAGGTGTGGGTAGAGGAACTTTTCATGGATAGCCTCCCCATGTATGGAATGCCCAGGGGACTAGTAAGGTATCTCACAACAATCATGATACGAAGCTTAGGTAGTTGAAGTGAATCATATAAAAAATCTATAATGAAGTCATACATTGGAAAAGGGGTGAATATATGAGACCAAGGTCGCAATATCCTATCCTAAAAATCAAATCACTTAGACCCAAGTGTTGGCACAGGGGTAGACCCAGGGTTCAACGCTACAACATCGCACCCAAAAAACCCTAACTACCGGCCCTTTCGACATCACCTGTGAAGCAGATGAAGTCTCACCCGAGGTAGAGGCAGGGGTGGTTGCAGGACTCCAGTGTCTGCAACCTTAGCTGGGACACAGATCTGTGATTGTAACACTTAACATAACACTTAGCAATGACAATTCATAAATATTTAATCATTATCCACTCCGCAGATAAAACCCTAATCTTAGAGCATCACAATATTCATTGAGATCTAAGTGGTATAGTAGCACTTAGCATAAAGATATAGATTAGACCTAGCACATTCAAGCACTAAGCACATTCACATAGGTCAGATCTAGCATCCACATAAATCACTAAGCACAAAGCATCAATAGATCTATCAAAGCACTCAGCAAGTAAACACATAAACACATCAATACATCACACAAAGAATAGCAACACAACATGTACATGGTTCACCCCCACCCTGGGGCTACGCCCACCAACTCTTCTATTCTTTATTATCTTTGGTCAAGCTTCTTACAGGCACATAGCATCAAAATCTTACTCCGCAGAAGACAGGAGATCTACGTGCACTCTGCCAAATCCTCCTTCTTCGAGCTAGGGTGTAGCACCAAGCCTTCACACAGTCTCTTACAGTTACTTGCACTTAGCCTTGCAAGCCTCATACAATATGCAAAAAGAACTTACACTGTTGATCACATAGATCAAGCACTAGCACTTAGCACTACTTACCCTTCTCTCCTATTACATCACCTAGTCTTCTATATATATTACAAAATCAGGCCTATACATGGGTAAACCCATAGGCCGACATTCCCATATCCGTTACATAATCCCAAAACCCAAAAATCCCTAGAAAGGGGTCGATATCCCGTGATATCTTCTTCGTTTTGCACTTCTTCTTCGAAAGCCTATCGAAGTCCCCAAAAATAGGTCTAATATGACTAAGAACCCTCAAAAATTGGTCAAGGGCCAACAAGCCCCCAACACTCACCTGTGACTCGTCCCGAGTCACTCTGGTTCGGCTAGTTCTGCTTCAAAATCCTTGAGCTTGGCTCGAGCTTCTTCGACTTGTTGTTGTGCCATGACCTCCTACTCAACAAACTCCTGGATGACTGCTTCATTGATAGGTCTCTCTAGGCCCTTTTTAGCTGCAGCAACAACTTGCTCCAGTTCTTCTCCTCGGCCTTCGATCTCTGTGAACAATTGACAAGCCTCATCCTGTACAGATTGGAGCCACTGAATCACTTCCATGAATCTACTTTGAATAGTGTGGACTTGTTGTTGGGTGGTGCGCTGCTCCTGGGACTGCTTCATTCTTTCCACAGTTGACAGGGGCTTCAATTGCGCCTGTATTGTCTCTGCTTGCTGCTTCTCTTCCTGGAGTTGTGAATCTAGTGCCTTCAGTTCTGGGTTTTTGTTGATTCTCTCATACATATGGGCACTTCGATCGCTCAGTTGCTTGCATTCCATGGCAAGGGAATTTATTCTTTCAACTGTGCTCTGGGCAGTTGCTTCTCTTTGATCCCTTACATCCTGCAGAGTGTCAGGCACTGTGCGGAGATCTAGGTCTTCTATTCATTGCTGTAGCTGCTCAATAGCATCCATGAACTGCTCTAATTGATGCGTTACTTGGTCTTTTTCTTGTGGTTCTAATCCTATTATAGAGTGAAGTGCTCTGTTTACCACTTCTTTCACATCGAGTTGCTCTGCGAGCAACTGTTCTTTTCCTTGTTGCATCTGTGCTTTATCTTCTTCAAACTTTGCTTGGAGCACAACCTTTTCCTGTTCTGCAACTCTGTGTTTTTCTACAAGTATGCCTTGCACTTTCTTCAAGGCTTGGGTAGCTTGTTTTGTTTCTTCTTGTGCTTGTCGAAGGAGAGCTTCGGTTGCATCTGCTAGTCGACGGAGTTGGGCTAGCTCATCTTCCAAATCTGGTTCTCTCGATGGCAGGGGCGCAGTGGAGACTACGTGACTCAACTAAAGGGCTTGTTTTACCCCTCAGAGTTTGGCTTCAATTCTATTGTACATTTCCTCCTTCTTGACTTCTTATTTCTCCATGATTTCTAGTGAAGTGTCGTTTAGAGCTGCTATGAGGAAGTTGAAATCATCGGTGGTGAGTACAGTCTGCATTTTGGTCACGGTGGCTCTCGATTTCTTCCAGGAAGAAGGTTTCGGGGGAAAAACCTTCCTCTTCTTTAAAGGATCAACCTCATCTCTAGGAGGTGTTACTTCGCCTTGCTTATGTTTAACTTTTTTGTCCTTTATCTCTTCTACTTTGTCATCACCCCCTCGGTTAGGTGATACTGAAGCAGTATTTCTTGATGTGCTGCTTAAGTCTTGGATCTCCTTAGTCTTCTTCTTTCTGTTGGTTCCAGGTGTGGTCTGTTATTTGTGAGTGTCCTCTGTGCTGTCAAGGTCAGACATCTCTGCGGGGTTGGTGGGGATAAGGAGGTCAGATGACCAATCCTTAGTGATCTCCTCAAGGTCTTCTTCCGTAAGTTTATAGTATGATTGGAGTTGATCCTTATGTTCATCTTCTCCTGCTGTAATGTAGATGAAGTATGAATCTGCGCGGAACTTCGTCAGGGGTTAGAATCTCTATAAGGTGTTCAGAGTCATGTGAGGTTCAACATTGATGGATCTCTTCAGCTGGAGGTAATATGTATGAAAAACAACATTCGATTGCCACTGTTTGTTCATATCACTCAAGTACTAGAGTGTGGTGAACTTCACAGCAAGAGACTTGAATGGTTCAATATCTGGGAAGGTCTCACCTTCGGGCATATCCTAGGAAACAAACATGATGAGGATCAAGAGCCAGCTAAAGTGAAATTCATAACCCTGATCCTGTGCTTCTCAACAATCTAGTTCCAACTGATTAACTAGGTACTTCGCCCAGTTCATCTGTAGGCTTTCCGCACACTTCCCTGTGAGGTCAACGACAAATTTTGTGACCTGCGTAGGTCGGTTCTTCAGTACCATCTTTCCATCTATCAGTTGACATGTTAGGTGCATTGCGCCACTCTGGATGGAAGCTACCTTGTAGCCTCGCGTCCCCTTTTCAACATCGTTGTATGTATCCTTGATCTTCTGTGTTAGTGCACAATCTGTGGCTTTTCCTAGATAGAATTCCTGTGGATCAAGTCCTGTCATACTCAGTCCTGTGATCCTATGGATCAATGTCGGATCAACTGTGATACATCGGTCTAGCCATAAATAGCCTCCACGGTAACATGAAAGTAATATATTGACACATGCATTGACTTCCTAGTGCCTTACGAAGTGTGGGATTTTCATGACATTCAGTAGGGTGGACTGTGCAAGGTTCAGAGTCCACGGCTGGGGGATTATCTTTGAATTCTTCCCCTTCGTCTTGGTCATATATTTATACGAGGCAAGCATACTATAGATATTGCAATATCCTAAGTTGAATTCGTTGAACTTCAACATGGTGATCTTGTCCTGGTCTGCTCGAACTGCACATATCCCCTTCGGGAGGTATGCAGTAACTATGGTGTACTCGAAATATCTTGTCACACTATCACGACTCACTGCGCCAGCCAGAGGTGGGATGTAGTCGGGCAATATGGTTGGGATTAGCTTTGCATTCGCTAGGTCATCTTTGTTCTTGGTTCTCTTTTCCTTTGATAGTTGGGATGGTCTGGCTTCGCGAGCGGTCGATGAAGAGGCTTGCACTCCTGTCGTTGATGATGCTTGTACACCTACAAACATTACTCTCTCAGACATTACTCTTTCAGTCATGAGGTCGATGAGTACTTCTTTCACAAATTCTTTGACTGAGCTAAGTTTTTTGGACATACGCGCTCGATGTTGAGTATCTCGGGTTCGAAGAGTAACTAGTCACTGCAATGGGATGGATGGCAATAACGCGATGATCACTGTGAAAAATCAATGAATCTGCAGGCTCAGATAATCACAGTTGGAAAAAGTGTTCTCGGTGCATGGCGCGACGGGATAAATAGATAACTCGGTAGAAAATCTCTTGTAACGGGTGAGAAGCCTTCATTATCTCAGTTCTGTCCGTTACAGTGCGGTCCAACGGTCTAGTGGAAAATGTTTTGACCATAATTTCCATTCTACCCATTCGGGGGGTTGGTCTAATGGTTATACTGTTCCCAACGGCTATATTTCTTCACCATGGTGAAGTTCCATGTGACGTTGTTCTGATATCTCGGCGAAGCTCCACGTGACGTTGTTATGATATCCCAAAGAAGTTCCAATTTTGCAAATTTTCCTTCTGCGAAGTTCCATCTGGATCCTTCTATAAATTTTCAATTGTAGCTCTCTTCTTACTTAGGTTTCTAGCTTTTTCCCTAGTGAGCTTCGTCTCTGTATTCCTTTTTCCATTCTGATTCTTATCTTCTTTTGGCATAGTAATTTCGTATTGTTGAGGTTCTTTCCTAAGACTCAAGGGTAATACTAGGTACTTCAGTCTCCTGTGGATTTTCTAGTGTTCTTGCAACTTCGATATTCAAGTCTCTGGTGTTAAAGAGCTTTGCTTGGTTCTCATGTTCTTTAATCAAGTTTGTGATCCTTCTCGTCATGAAATCTTTTAACTCTTGCATCTTCTGTTCTAAGACCTCTTCTTCTTTTCTGCTGGCCTGATCTCTTTCAATCCAAGGTTTTCCTAGTAACATAGCAAATGGAGCGTTGTTCTCAATAAATTTAACAATCTCAAAATCTTCCTCTGTCGAAGTTCCATTGGTACTCATAGATATCTGGGTGAGATTTCCACATAGGTTTATCAGTTTTCCTATGAATAGTCCTATTCCTCCCAATGAAGGAATCATAGCAGGCTTTCCCAAAATTTCCCAAGTTCTTTCTGTCATAATGTTCACCTGTTTTTCCTTGTCCAGAACACAGTCAATGTCGAAGTCTCCTATTCTTTCTTCTATGCATTCTTTTTCTTTGAATATCTCTGATAAGCTAACATGTCGGTGGTCGTTCAAGGTTTCTTTCATCTGTAGCAACACTTTCTCTGACTCTTTCTAGGGTTCTGCCATAATCTTGTTTTATGGATCTGTCGTAGGGTTTTATTTTCTCATATTCATTCTTTCAAGCTTAGCAATCATTCTAGGTCAATCCAATACTTCATGGTCCGTAGCATTGCAACAGAGGTAACTAGGTCTTCTTCCAGGGCATTCCTTAGCAAGATGTCCCGGTTTTATACAACTGTAATAGAGGGTTAATCCTCTCTTTCTTTTAAATGATCCCCAACCCTTTCTGTACTACGCGCTAGGATCATAGTAGCTAACCTGCAAAAAAATATTTCTAGGGTCCTGCATCCATTTGTTAGTCCAAACATTCTCTCTATGCATAGGTATAACGTATCTTTCACTATTCTTATCAGATCTACTTATATCAAATCTTCATTCCTCTATCAGTGCCCTAGTTTTCAAGCTAGGACAAAATCTATCAATCATACCTAGATCCATACTCTAGAAACAAAAATTTCCACTTATCTTACTTCTACAGAGCACAAATCTTACAGATCTTACCTTTTAGTCTCAGAGCACAAAGCTTTTAGATCTTTACCTCTTTAGTCTCACTTTCACCTTTTTCAGAGCACAAAGCTTTCAGATCTTGCTTCTTTTCTTCAGATTTGACCTCTTTTCTTAGCACAAAGCTTTAAAAGTTAAGTAGGATGCTGCGCACTAGGGAAACAGATCTACGCACAGAGATTTCATAGTTTCAGGTCGTATCTTTGCACAAATATTTTTCTTCCTCAGTTCCTAACAATCACAGTTTTAGTCCCAGTAATAGAACCATTTGTTGGCACAGGGGTAGACCCAGGGTTCAACGCTACAACAACACACCAACAAAAGCCTAACTACTGGCCCTTTTGGCAACACCTGGAAAGAAGATGAAGTCTCACCCGAGGTAGAGGCAGGGGTGGTTGCAGAACTCCAGTGTATGCAACCTTAGCTGGGATACAGATCTATGATTGTAACACTTAACATAACACTTAACAATGACAATTCATCAATATTTAACCATTATCCACTCCGCAAATAAAACCCTAATCTTAGAGCATCACAGTATTCATTCAGATCTAAGGGGTCTAGTATCACTTAGCATAAAGAGATAGATTAGACCTAGCAGATTCAAGCACTAAGCACATTCACATAGGTCAGATCTAGCATCCATATACATCATTAAGCACAAAACATCAACAGATCTATCAAATCACTTAGCAAGTAAACACATAAACAGATCAATACGTCTCACAAAGCATAGCAACAAAGCATGTACGTGGTTCACCCCCACCTCGGGGATATGTCCACAAACTCTTCTCTTCTTTATTATCTTTGGTCAAGCTTCTTACAGGCACATAGCATCAAAATCCTACTCCACAGAAGACAGGAGATTTTTGTGCACTCTGCGAGATCCTTCTTCTTTGAGCTAGGGTGTAGCACCAAGCCTTCACATAGTCTCTTACAGTTACTTGCACTTAGCCTTGCAAGCCTCATACAATATGTACAAAGCACTTACACTTTTGATCACATAGATCAAGCACTAACACTTAGCACTACTTACCCTTCTCTCTTATTACATTTCCTAGTCTTCTATATATATTACAAAATTAGGACTTTACATGGGTAAACCCATGTGCCGACATTCCCATACCCGTTACATAATCCCAAAACCCAAAAATACCTAAAAAGGGGTCGAGATTCCGTGATCTCTGCTTTGTTTTGCGCTCCTCCTTCGACAACCTGTCAAAGTCCCCAAAAATAGGTCTAATATGACCAAGAACCCTCAAAACTTGTTCAAGGGACAACACCAGAAAATGTTGGACAATGGCTCCAGAAGGGTGGATACCATTTCTCATTCCAGACAAGTGTAGACTACCCAACCCAACATTGTAATTCTCGATGATTATCACAAAAATCAGTACTTGCTTGAAGACGATGAATGTATTTACCAAAAACCACAAGATGATGGCACTACATGTCAATTGTTGGACTCCACTCATATTATTAAAGGTGGTAGGAGTGGGCTAGCCCTTCAAAACCTAAACTTTGGCAAGATCTGTATGAATTCTTCAGGTTGATATGACTTGAGGTGAGGAAATATTAGCAAATGAAAGTATGCTACTAACTATTGGGAGACCAAATTATTCTATCTACATTTGTCCACGATGATAAAATCCAATTTGTTCTAGAAATTTTGGGTGAACATAGCTTCATGCTCATTGATTGTGTAGTTCATGAACATTAGAACCAAGTGTGGATCTACTATATTTGTGCTGGTGATGTCTATGTCATAACTTCTAGAGTGTTGTGCAACGAGGAGGGCTTAAACCTTCTTAGAGATATTGTCCTTAAGGACCCTATGATCATCATCATAATGACCACACTTATTATGATAAGAGCACTACTTATTCTTTTGTGTCCTACTGGAAAATTTTTTATTGCACCCCCACCCCATCTACCCCCTCTCCCTTCTTTCCATTGTTGTTGGGAAAACCCTTTGAAGTGGAAGGGGGTTGAGAATATGAAAGTGGGTTTCTTTTTATTGACAGGATTGGTTTCAGGTAGCTTAACCTCTATTTCAGAAGTAGGTTGTAAGGAGTTTTGTGGTGTTCCTTGTTAGATGAAATAAAATATATAGAAAAAAATAGACATAATATAGCTACAGAAAGCAAATAAACATAGAAAGAAAAAAAATATATATCCCCAGAAAGCAAATAAATTAACAGAACTAGAATTGGAAAATAACAACAATAAGAAAAACGTTATTGATATTTAGAATTAGATGTAATTTTCAATTGCCTCTTCAAGGGGGAAGCCTCCAAAATGAGAAAATATCCAAATATAATAATATTCACTTGACAACCTATTACATGGATTCTTCTACTATATATAGTTTCTAATTTTTCAAAACCCTAATCACCTAGTGGACCTCCATTAATGAGGCATCAAATACTGACTAGTGGRCCTTCTTTAATGAGATCACTTACATTTACTGAGTTCACACATTACTACCTTGTGGGGAATTATTTAATAAATATGTCCCTCAATACATTAAGTAACAACCTATTCCACTAACTAGGGGAGTTAGGGTGGGACCCTAAAATTTTCTCTAGTGAAGTAGCATAGAATAGTTCTAGTCCCTTCCTTAAATTTGGCAATAACCTAGAAATTACATTAACATAGATAATATCCTTTGATCCTCTTAGGAAGCTTCATGAA
>JZKD02S1674211.1:12799-25803 GCA_000966675.3 Picea glauca | reverse complement strand
CCCTTCCATAATAGGATCCATTGTATGGTGTTGCCCTACCTCAAGGGTTTCTATAATAAAATTGTGGTTTTCTATATGGTTTCATATATCTTGTGTGGTGATTGTATTCAGATATATTTGGATCTATTGGGATATTTTGTATTCAGGTCTTTAGTTCTTAACATTTATCTTGTGTCAGTGTGGAATATTTCCTTCTCATTTATAGGTTTATTTCTATAAACCACAAAACATTGTTCTAAGAGATAGACCTAGAGATCAATAGCATCTTGGAATGTACTTTCATCATCAATTTGTTTCCTTTCATTCAACCTACGCTACATGGGATCCCCCTCCATGCCAAATGATTTTTTCTCGAAGCCTGCTCCCAAAGGGAGAATTTAGGAAGCACCCTAGGGAGTGCACTTCCTAAATGTTCCCTTCTGCGAGTATTTTAAGGAGAACACTCCCTTGCAAAAAAATATCACTCCCTTCCCATTTAGGAAGTGTTTAGGGAGATTCACTCCTTAATAGCTCCCTAAGTTCTCTCAAGATACTCCCAAGACGCTCCTAGGAGCTTACAAAACACTCTCCCAATGCTCCCTTGTGAGAGGGAAAAATTGGCCTCTTTTTTCTTATGGGAACCAAGACAAGGTTATAAAATATTGTTTTAGGCATGGATAGGGTTCCTTTGTGGATTAAAACACTCACTCACTCCATTTTCTCTTATTTTGTTTCTTGTTTCACTCATCTTTGCTAGGGTTTCGAGTGGGTTGTCCACTAGTTGCTGAGGAGTAGTCTTATAAGAGCTTGGAAGAAATATTGAACACTTCCATTTGTGAGATCTTAGAAGGGAGATTGAAAGATTCCATAACTACATTAAACCACGATTGGAGATCTTAATAGGTAGGCTATAAATCCCACTGTTCTTTTTTTTTATTTTTTTTGCATGTGTTGCAAAATAGTATATTTACTATGTTGAATGCTTGAATGTTCTCTTCTCCTATTGTTTCCCCTTTCTCCTTCTCCATAATTCTATTGTAGGTAGCAAGTTATTCTCAGTATTCAACAAGCATGATGGGTATGTTAATGTGGTATATCCTATTTGTTCCATTTTTTATTATGATGGTGGTCTTGGTACATTGAAATATCAACGATGATGAGGAAGAACTAGAAGTAAGAAAAAAATACCATGGAGAGGAGGAAGAAATGCAAGGATATGATAATAATGAAAATGATAGTGATGACAGACAGAAACCCAAAGAGAGCTCAAGATCCTTGTGGAATTATGTGACAAAGCTTAGGGGAGGGAAAGGGGTTGGAACTACAAAATTTTTATAGTCCCATTGTCATACAAATTACATAGGTTCATATACCCATGTGACTAATCATCTCTATGGTATTATGCATGGGATGAAGGTAAGAATATAGGATTCAAAACCCGTGAACATTTTCTAGTCAAAGATAGAAACAAATACAAGAAGGAAGAGGAGGTCACACAAAACAAATCCAAAAAATCAAGGGTTAAATATGAGAGTTAAACCTCAAGCTCACAATGAATGTTCAGTGGTTGATCCCCATCCCCCCATGTTAGTGGATTGCCGCATATGCATTTAGGGCATAGAACAATATCATATTTCCTTGACCAAGGTTGTAGCGATGACATGTATGCAAAATATTTCAAGTTTCCTTATGCATGTGATGTACCATTCAATGTTCTTATTTCACCCTATTGGAACGAAATGGTACAAGCTATCAATGATGCCCCTAAAGGATACAAGATCCCTGGGTATAACATAGCTAGAACCATGGAACTTGACAAGGAAGAGCCAAAATCCATAGTGCTCTATGACAAATTACAAATTATTGGAACGAATATGGGGTAGTCATTGTATATAATGGTTAGAAAAATGTTAAAGGTGGGTCATTGATAAATATTATTGGTGTGTATGGTAGTGGTGTGGTCTTCCTTTCATCCCATGACTACTGAGATCATTATCAGACTAGTATTAATATTGCAGAACCCTTAATTAAAACAATTCAAAATATTGGTTTGTGTAGTGTCATTCAATTCATCACTGATAATGCTACTAATTGTAAGGAAACAAGGGAAATATTTGAGGATATGTACCCTAACATATTTTGATCAAGGTGTTTAGTTCACACTTTCAACTTATTGATGCATGATATTGTTAAGATGAAGGACCATGATTATAAATGGATTGGTGCATTGTACAAGAGAGGGAAAAAAATGCTAAAAATTATTACCAACCATAGCATGGCCCACCATATTATCTCACCTTCAAATTCCTTTTGGAGGTAAGAGAGGCATTGGATAGTATGGTCTCAAGTGATTCATTGCAGGATTTGAAAGACAGGGCTACATCTACATCCGATAAACATGAATTTCAGGAGGTGGAGGACACAATGCTTGATGGTTAGTTTTGAAAATAGGTTAGGTATTTTTTTCAATCCACCAAGCCCATTTATAGTATGATTTGGTTTGTAGATATAGATCAGTCAATGATTAGGGATGCGTATGATAAAATGGACAACATGTTATTCCAAATCAAAGACATTGTTGGGATAAGAGAGGTGATCTTGTATGATCATATCCATAAACATGTGTTCAGACATTGGGATAATCTAATTGTTCCACTTCATGCCCTAGCTTATGTCCTTACACCCAAATATTATTCTCCATATTGGTTGGCCAAACCAGCACTTGGGGGTGGGATTAGGAGAAAACCACGCATGGATTCAGAGGTATAAAATGGGTATATGCTTACATTAGACAAGTTGGTCCCTGATTAATATGATTGTGTTGAAGTATGAAGTCAATTGAGAAAGTATATCAGTGAACATGGAGTCTTGGCTAACCTACATCCAACCAAAGATCGAGATAGGTTGAATCCTATCGAATGGTGGAACATGTATGGATCCTCTACAACATATCTTCATAAATTGGTGGTGAGGGTGATTTCATAAGTTGTTAACACTTCTTCTTTAAAGAGGAGTTGGAGAACCTACAGCTTCAACCATAGCGTGAAGAGAAACAACCTGAATGTACATCAAGAGAAAAACTTGGTTTATTTCGACTACAACTTGAGGTTGTTGTCCCATTATTATGAGGTGGTGAAGAATGATAGAACATATGTGACTTGGGACAATAATACAGAGGAGGATAATTTGGAGGATGGAGCCATCGTTTTAGAGAATTTGGGAGTTAAAATTTTTAGTGATCATGAAGTTGATCATATTCATGGAGCAGACAAGCCACCCTCAGCCACTTGCAAGTTTCTATATTCAAGATCTTTTCCTTTAGCTTCAAAGTTTCCAACATTACGTGGGGGACAACATTAGAGAAATTTTGATGTCTAAAATGGGCCCCCTAAGGAAAATAATAAAAGAATAGTTAAAATAATAAAACAAGAGTGATGCGTTTTCAAAGGGAAAGAAAGAAAACTACATTTTTAATTGTATATTCAATTTATATCCTTACAAGTTTACTCAAATTTCAAGTGTAGAAACTCATTGGATGCATAATTGAATTATGCATCCAACGAGTACCCAATTTGCATGCTTTTGATAGATCCACAATCAGATAAACTAGAGAAACATGTTTATTTCATGTATTTCTAATTTATCGCACTATGGGTCTATCAAAAGCATGAAAAGTGAGTACTCGCTAGATGTCAAATTCAATTCCTCATCCAGCGAGTGCCTAAAGTTGAAATTTGCGTAAACCTATAAGGAGATAAGTGAAAAACAAGATTAAAAAAATGTTTTCTTTCTTTTCCTCCAAACCTATTTACCCTTATGGTTGACATCATCATCTTGAATTCTATTGGTTCTTTTAAAGTTAATGTTGATAACAAATTTTTTGTTTTGAGGCCCATTTTTTATCTCGAAATTCCTCTAATGGTAGATACTAGTTGTGTTCCACAAACACTTCTACCTACTCCTACACCTCTTCTTCATAGATTACTGGAAAAGAAACTAGAAGTTTCTCATGGCAAGAGGAAAGCTTAGTAGATATTAGATCTATTTTTCTTTTTCTTGTTTAGAAGTAGTCTCTAGAACTTAGTACTTTGTCTTTATTATGGACTATTTTATAAGCATTATATGATAGTTTAAGCTTGAACTTTGATCTTTGAGCCTACATTTGAACTATTAATTGAAACTTACAACTCTTGGGTAATCAATATGATTCTCTATTTCATTTTGTGGTTGATGTCATCTGCTATAATTTGTTGTTGACAAATTTTATATGTTGAAACTTGAAGGTTGATGGTTGATCATTTGATGACAATATTATAAGTTATAACTACTAGATTATTGATGTTATATGTGTATTAAATGGTTAATTCTTTAATAATCATCATTATTCTAGTAGTTGAATGTATGATTTCATGATTTCTCCACTTGATTCGACATTCTGCATGTTTTTTCAATATATATGCATCAAAATATATTAAAATATGTATTATAGAATAAACACTCTTGGACATTCTTCTCCCGAAAATGTTTTTGAAAATTGTGTTTCTATCTCCAACTCCCTACTCCCAACAGCCTTACATTCAATATATGAGATTCATTAATGGTTGAGCAATGATATTTTTTTTGTGTTTTATGTCAAGACATCTATTCACATGGTGGGATTAATGTTGTACGTTGGATTCAATTTTCATCAATGGTGGAATTACTCATCTATGACAGTGATTTTCATTAATGATTGTTGATTAGAGGATCTTTCTTCTATGTTATTTCCATTTGGTATATTATAAATTCATACTTGGTGGTGTGTTCTCTCAAGATTTATTGTCCAAGACATCAAATCAATTCAATTCCTAATCCTATCGCATGCCAATTGATGTGGGAACCTTATGGCCCTCCTTCTAACAAATCTCTTCCTATCAACTCCAACTCATTTTTCTTTAGGAACAAGAATTAGAGACCCTTATAGTACCTTGGGGCTTGCACTAATGAGTGGTAGCTTCCCTCAGTCGAAAGTGTTTTTTCATTACTGGCCCCTAACCAATTGATACTAAAAAAAAATTGACACCAACACATCTATTCACATTTGTTAGAATGTACTAAGTATCTTGGTACCCATTATCATTATTGGTGGGGTACCTCACATTTGGCAACATTATTCTTTAGTTATCAATGGCTAGATGATTTCTCCCATTTTTTACTACAATGCATCTTCACTTGGTGTAGATTCAAACATTGTGATGGATTTCAATTGAAAACCTAGGGATGTGAGGGCATCCTTCATTTCTATTATCACCTGAGTTTGTTTGCAACACTATTAACCTATATTGTATTAGTACCATGGAGAAGCATATTGTTCACTTCACAGTTCTATTTTTTCTCCTAATGTACAACAAGACATAGATCCACTATGTATATTTTCATGGCTATGATCTTATTTTGACATGAATCCAACATGTATTAGTTTGTGGCCATGATTTTACAATTTCTATACTTCATGGATACGTAGTGTACTTTCTTTGGAAGACGTTCTTGTTTTTCACTTAAGCATGGATATTCCTGAATTGAGGAAGATAGATGTCTAATACTTTGTATTGACATGCAATTAATTCTCTAATCATTGATCCGCTAGACTCCTCCTTGGTTTTCTACCAAGCTCCTCTAATTGTTTATAATGTATTTTTGCCATGAGTTGCTTTTATTCCCTCACACTTTATGGGGCATGTATTATGCATATTTTTGGTCACTTATGACCATAGACACTATTTTGGCATGATTAATGAACTCTTAAATCTATAAAGTTGAGTCTTTCTAAGCATAATTTTGATAATATTTCCTTGTGCTCGCACCTTTCCTGGAAGCAAAGAACGAGAACTTACTTGATGTTAGTAGCTTGCGAGCACCCTCAAATAGCCTTAAAATGTATAAAATGCATAAAATTATGGGATTTGGAGCAGGAAAAATGGAAGGAATACACTCGTATGTCCCTGATCTTGATCCTAAACCACCTAAACCAACTTCTCTAACTATAAATAACAAGTTCTAGAATGGATAAGATTAGCTTGGCTATCCCATGAAATACTAGGATGAACCTTTGGTCATCAATCCTTCTTCTATGAGAAACCCTAGTTTTTGCAAGTTTAATATAACCTCCCTTTAGGTGTCTATAGAGCCATTTTTGGCTCCCCCTATTTGTTGGAAGTCATTTTCCTTGAAGTTTAGAGAGAGTTTGAACAAAGGCTAAGGTCGGAGGAACCCAAGCTTGGGTGAGGAGGTTACCAACAATATACATAGGTATATATATATATTTGTTGTATAAGTTCTTCAAAAAAATTAGATCTATCTCCCCCCCCTTACCCACCGCTTAAATTTTGTTGTAATTCATGTTTCATTGTTATACTTCATGTTATGGAATTGGATAGGTGAAATTGTCATCTTGTTAACAATTCATTAATGCAATTCGATTTTTTTTTCATTATATAGAATGTCACCAGAAGCATGAATAAGGTACATTTGTTTTCTTAATGTCTATAGTTACAAGCAATATCTTGGTTCTAGAGATCTACCTTGTAATCCAACTATTGAAAAAACATGGAGACCTTTACATGTATTCCCTTCTCTTTTATTTTTCATTTTTTTTTCATTATATGGAATGTCACCAAAAGCATGAATAAGATACATTTGTTTTCTTAATGTGTATAGTTACAAGCAATATCTTGGTTCTAGAGATCTACCTTGTAATCCAACTATTGAAAAAACATGAAGACCTTTACATGTATTCCCTCCTCTTTTATTTTTCATTCCATTCTTATAAGCATTAATTAGGAAAAAAGAGTTAGTTATCTTCTCTGCTCTATCAACAAGTTTCCAACCTTCTAGCTAGGGATTATAAATATCATCCCATACCATTTTCCTCATAACACTAATTGAGAGTATCCTTTTTCTCCCAAATGAGCCTTATTCCATTCCACATAACCATTTCCATTATACTTGTTCTTAAACAACCATTCACATCCAACCACTTTCCTTCCTTCAGGAAAATCATGCAAATGCCAAGTCTGGGTTTGTTCCAAGGCCTTCATTTCTTCCTCCATGGCTTTCCTACACTAAGGGGCCTCTTCACCATTAAGAGCATCCTTGAAATTTCTTGGTTCATCATCCATGGAAGATAAAACAAAATAACTAAAATCAGTTGGCTCATAGCTATTCATGTTAGATCTCTTTCTCTCATGAAGGATCCTCCTCAAATTCTTCCCTCATCAAGTTAATCATGTTCAAGATGCATATTTTCATTCATTCCTAATGGTATATTTTATTCAAGTTGATTTTCACCTCCTTTTTCTACATCCAACCCCTATGACAATTGTTCAACTTGATCTTCAACTCAATATTGAAATTCAAAGTCATTACATGTTGTACCTTTTATATTAATTTCAATTCTTGATGTTGATCTTCACAAGATTTCTCCTCCTTGAAGATCACATTTAGATTGTGGGTATGTAGATGATTGAACATAATATGCAACTTGTAGCGCTTGACTCCTTGTATATATCCAACAAAGATGCACTTGACTAATTTATTGTTAATATTTTTCCTATTCACCTTAGGTACATGCATGTACCCCTCACACCCAAAAACCCTAAGATGTGAAACAAAGGGTTTATCTCCACTCCAAGTCTCTTCTAGTGTTATGTCACCTATAACTAAACAAGGTGATCTATATAACTAAACAAGGTGATCTATTGGTCAAATAGTTTGTTGTAAGAATTGCTTCAACCCAAAATATTTTTCTCAAACCGACATTTCCTTTCATACTCCCTGTTTTCTCCGTCAAGGTTAAATTCAACCTCTCAGCAACACCATTTTGTTGAGGAGTATGTGGTGTGGTATTCTACCTTGAAATACCTTAATATTGCAAAAAATATTGAACTCATTGAAACACTACTCACCTCCATTATCACTTCTCAAAGGCTTCACCTTCCTCCCACTTTTCCTTTCAACCAAGGTAACAAAGATATTAAAAACTTCAAGCACATCATTTTATTTTTGCATGAAGTAAACCCATGACTTCTATGAGAACTCATCAATGAAAGTGATAAAATAGTGAGAGCCTTCAATGGAGACTGCATCCATAGGCCCACAAATATCAAAATGCACCAACTCAAGAACCTCTTGAGCCTTGTTGTTACTTAAGGAAAATTGAACCCTCTTCTGCTTTTTGAGCACACGTGCCTCACAAAACTCGAAAGAGTCCTTGAGATCATCGATTCCATGGACAATATTCTTAATGCATAGCTCTCGTAGGTTGTTTTCACCATGTCCCATTTGGTGATGCCATAGCATCATCTTTGATTTCTTCAATGCTATCACTAATATTTCACTTTCCATTGATGTTGCATTGCCACTACCCATGACTTGAGTAGTCACATCCAAATTGAGCAAAGTTCAAAGCTGAACAACCTTGGCCAAAACCATAGCCCCTTGAGCCAATCTCCAACCTCCTTTAGAGAAGATTGTATAAACACCTACATTAGTGATTTTTTTCACTAAAAGTAAGTTTCATTCCAATCCCAACACATGTTTTACCTTGGGTATCCACTTCACAAATACATCTTTGTGCTAGACTTTTACACTAACATGTCCAATAATTTCATGATTGAAATTATCTCCAAGAAATATTTTTCCTCCATGTGATTCTTCATAGTCCACAAACCACACCCTATGAGGGATTATATGGAAGGAAGCTCCTAAATCAATCAACGATCCCTCACCATGGACATTGGCTAAAAATCATGTCAAAGAGAGACACATGTTGCCCTCATAACTAGAAATCCCAACAACTGAGTCCTCCGTATTTTCTTGTTCCTCCTTTGAAGGATCGGCCTTGCATTCACTCTTCTTGTACCCACTTTGATGGCACCTCCAATAACTAAATTATTTTCACTTCCTACCTTTAATCACATATCTTTCTCTAGATCTAGATTTTCTCCCACTAGATCACTTATCATTTCACTTCTTGAAACAACCCTTTATCACCGAAGATTTTAAATCAATGTTCATTTTATAAATTCTTCTCCTCGTATTTTCTTGCAACAACTAACCCATAATCTCATCCAAATTTTCATATTCTCTACCTTTGTAGCTCCACTAATGGAAAATATCAGATTCTCCAAAGAATTTGGAAGACTACAAAGTAAGGCTATGCACCATTCATTGTCCTTTACTTCGTCACTATTGGCATTGAGCTAATCTATAAAGGTGATCTATAACCCTAAGAAAGGAATTTAAGGAATTAAGGTGATCTATAACCCTATAACCATCCTTCATCTTCAAGGCATATAACATCTTCCACAAGAATATCGAGTTCATGAGGGTTTTAACCTCATACAACAAGACAATTTTATCCAAAAGCTTCTTCATTGTAGTTCCCCCTAAAATATTCATTAACATAGAAAAAAATAGATTAAGACCCATCTAGGAAATAGCTTATATCTTTCTTCATAATGTAGAGCTTTTTTTCCTTCATGATAACTTCCTTATTCTCTCTTTCAATAAGTGGATGTTCCATCTTCAACTTCCACAAATTGAAGTTGTGGCCATTGAATTTCTCAATCTTTGGATTTATAGATGTTATTTCTCCTGCCACATATATCTTCCTAGCCTCTCATTAGAGTTGGTTTCCTAAGAAATCATTGTTGCATCAACACATCATTGTCTAGTTTGAGATCCTTAACCTAGACAGTCAAATTTGTTTGGCTCTCCGATCAAGACCTCAAAACAAGGCCTTAGCAACCCAAAATTACACATATAAATTTTTATTAGCTCGGTAACAAAGGAATTCCCTTTGACAAAGTTTAGAGAGAAACCATAACAAAAATGCAGAATCAATTCTATGTGGGGTTTCCATACCCATCTAGCTATTAAATCGAATACAAAGAATAAAATGAAGATCCCAATGGATCTCTTACTAACTGCAGTAAACTCAAACATAATTGAACTAAACTCAATGTCCAAGTGTATTCTAACCGCACTTGACTAGATGAGATGGCAGACAGCTTCACAGGTAGGTGGATAGATGTAGATTATTTCTAACACTCCCCCTTAATCTCAATTGTACATACATCAACACTTACAATGCTCAAATGGTTTCAGATGACCATGAACCTCACAAACAAATGGTTTCGGCTGACCACAAACCTTCATGATGGGGAAACCAATTTACAGTTCACGCACTTGTTTGGGCTTTCTTCATTATGAGCTTCATCCTCAAACTTTATTTTCCTTCCTTTTGTACCTTCACATCAATCATTGATGTCCATATAAAAAACAATCCATCTACTGAGATACATGGGTGCCATCCGTTGTACTCACTAGTTCTATAGAAATGGATTTCACCTACATGGTTCATCAATATACTAAGCTCTCTCTTAATCATACTTTGGTCCCTCACTATGAGATTACTGTCTGACATTTCTCCTCTTAATCGAAGATTCAACTTCTTTGACTTACCATCAAACTAGATCACAACTTGATACTCCATCCACTCTTTGCATAAGAGGGATCCATGCTACATGATTATTAATCTATGTAGGCCTAACTCAACACGGCTTACTAAACATTTGAAGAATACAACTTGCCTATGGCAAGTCTTACAACTTGGACCAAAAACTTTTGGGATGTAGGGTACAACCCATCATACAACCCTTAGTTCGAAAAACACATATGCTTCTTAATTCAGATACAACAAACATACATGTGCTTTACTAAATTCCCAACAATCCCAACAAACCCATTACATTTTGCAAAATATTATTATCACCCATGTGACCTATTTTACCATGGCTCTCTTCTTTTTTGCAGCAGCTTTCTAGTAACAAATCTCCTTCATTTATTTACTAACATTCAAAAATTAATAATAACTAATTATCACTATCACTAAGCGGGCCCTTAAGTCTACTCAAACCAAAACTAAGTAGACAATATTCTTGACTTATTTTTCCTTCAACTACCAACGACAGATAGTGAAGTATTTTGAGCAAATTTTTCAAAGCCACAAGAAAAACTCCAAACGTGCTAAATTCAAGCTGCAGTCTCTGCAAAGCATATGTGGTGTTTCTCTATTTTCGATGCCAGTTCCCTTGATCTCGAACTAGAGTACAAGCCTCGTCACTGCTGGAGAGTCATTTGATCGATCTCCTCGATATCCCTCAACCAACAATCTCCTCTGCAAAATTTTGAAAATATGGCTTCGGAATCTGGATCTCAGTTCTCTTGAGTCTCATCCTTCGACATCGCTTCCATCCTTGATCTCATTCCACTAGATGCTACAAAGGGAGGAAAACAAATTCTTTGGCTCGAAGTGCAGATTATTTGAATAATTCCACCGAGAAACCAACACAGTCTCTTGCATAAGACCGAAATTTGGCACTGGTTATTCAAGTTTGTGGAGAATGTTTTTATGCTCTGGCCACCATGATCCTTCTACAATCTCCTCTCCTCATTGCATTGTCCTGTCCACTTTAAGAAACACGAGATCCCAAAACAAGTGATCGATGCCCAAAACAAGGTGAGCTTCCTCCTTTGACCAACAATATCATGCCTCTTTTCTATTTTTTCTTCAAACAGTCACCCCAACAGATCTGCTATTCTCTCCTTGGAACGATTAGACTTGTTCTGCTCTCCACTGCTCAAATCAACTGGATCTTGAGATTCACTATGTTCGATGGTGTATGGATGTCGCCCCTCACTCCCTCCGATCCACAAGGATCTCCTTTCACATAAAATGGATACAATCGAGAGGTCTTACGATTGGAGGTATCAATCTCTGTTGTTGGACACCCTCGAGAATTCTTTACTCTCCCAAGTGGCCACTGGCTTCTCGACTGCAATGCAGATGCCTTCGAGTGAATCACTCTGACAACTTCATAGGTAAGTGGACAGATGTAGATTAGAGATTATATCTAACACTCTTGAAGCCAACAATCACTTTGATACCAGTTGTTAAACCATGAGAGAAACCTGCAGTAAATGGAGAAGACTCTAAATCTTTTAACAAAGATTGTGCCATGCACATTGTAGAGAGGAGATTTTAAAATCATACACAGACTAAGGAAAAACTATTTCAATATGTTAACACAGCTTATCATGATGTTTATTGGAGAAAATAAAAGAGATTTTAAAGTTGTATAAATTATTCCAAAATCACAAATGTACATGTTTATTAAGTCACTGTAATGTAGTGATTTAAAGAAGAGTTGTTATTGAGTATAGAGAAAATATGCAAAGAGAGGTTGTTTGTGAATGTAAGTTTTAATGATTGAAAAAAGAAAGAGGTGCACTAGCCACAGACACTAACGTAGTCCTTGAAACTGTGATGCACAGAGTTTAATAGTGCGTTGTAGACCCAAGATTTGGTATCATAGTAGGTTGATCAGAGTAAGTTTCAAGAGAAGCAGTTATGTTGAAAGGTGAAATCATGGCTTCTACTTCAAATCTGCAACCTCCCACTTTCACGGGAAAAAAATATGAGTTATGGTCCTTGACCATGAAGGTGTTATTTCGGGGTCAAGATGTATGGGAGATAGTCAAAAATGGCTATGTGGAACCAACAGATCAGGCAATGTACAATGTCCTCACACAAGCTGAGAAGGATGCATTGAAAGATCAAAGGAAGAAGGATGAAAATGCAATGTTTTACATACATCAAGCCATGCAATAAAGCATACTCCTGAGAGTTGCATCAACAAAGCAATCCAAGGAAGCATGGGACATATTACAAACTTCTTATCAAGGTATGGACAAATTCAAGACTTCAAAACTACAATTTCTTAGAAGAGATTTTGAAACTCTATCAATGAAAGACATGTTGGATCATGTTGTCATTGATGCCAATGGTTTGATTGATTGATGTCATTGATGATGTCAAGTGATTGATTGATGTCAAATGATTGATTGACTGATGATTTATGTAATATAATATGTAGTGTCCTTGATGAGAATGCATAGATGAAGATGGATCAATGAGTTGTCAT
>JZKD02S1674209.1:554552-575542 GCA_000966675.3 Picea glauca | reverse complement strand
GAGTCCTTCCTCCCCCTTGTTCTCATAGTACCAGTAGATAGCTTTCTTGGCCCTATTCATGGCCTAATACAAGTAGCCCATTGCGGGCTTCTCACCATCAACCAATCGAAGAACCTTTATCAAAGGTTCACTAATGGTACATACCTCCCCTACTCCACTCCATAATCTTTGGTCATGTCCCACAAGTAGGGCTATGACTTGCCCATCTTGTTTGGTGCTATAGACAGAAGCAACCAACTCATTAGAAAGAAACATTCTTTGTAACTCCAACATACTATTGAGGAGCGACTGAAGAGAAATGAAGCTGGTGGCGAAACATGTGATCGCGGGATGCACCAACTCTCTATTCCCTGTGAATTGTCTTATGAGTGAAAGAACACGTGTGATTATATATTTTGTCACACTCCGAGATGAATCAATAATTTCCTTGATCCAAGGAAGTTTTCCCATGTCCTCTAGCATCAAATCAATGCAATGGGCAACACAAGGACTCCAATACAAGGATGGATACCTCTCCATAAGCATCCTCCCAACAACAACATAATTAGCAACATTGTCCGTGATGACTTGGACAACATACTGCGGGCCTATCTCTTGGATAAAGCCATCCAACAACTCACACAATAATTGTGCATCTTTTGTATATGCACTTGCATCAACACTTTTGATAAACATTGTCCCCTTGGGACAATTAACCAAGAAGTTTAGAATTGATCTGCCCTTTCCATCAGTCCACCCATCTGACATCACGGTGCATCCGATGGTCTTCCATGTTTCTCTGAGTTGAGCTAATCTTTCTGTGCAGTCAACCTTTTCCCCTTGAAGGAGACGCCCTCTCAAATCCTGATAGGAAGGGCCCCTATACCCTGGGCCAACAATTGTAGCACCTTCAAACATGGAATGGTAGAAGGGGTTATTGGCAATGTTAAAAGGTATATCACTCCAAAGAAAACATTTGGCCGCAAGCTTGTCGGCCTCCTCCATCTCTTTTCTTTTAATCAATGACCGAATAGAAGGTTGCCCCCCAGGTGTTGACCTCGACACAATGAAATGTGAGGTTGATGAGCGAACTGCAGAAGTTGAGGGCCCTATGGCTGAGGAGTGGGATTGTGGTACTGGTCCCCCCTCAGAGGCACTTGTTCCAGTGTTTCTATTTGCAAGTTCAAGTTCTTTTTTGCGAGCCTCGGCCGCATTGCTCTTATTAGCCATATCAATGAGTGATTGGTTTGCAATACGCATAATTTCCGGGCTACTATTTAGACAACTGTCCACATCAAACCTAGGGATTTTGGCAAGGTGGTATTTCAAGCGGCTAATTCCTCCATAATTTTTTTTGCCGCAAAGATTGCATGTCAATATTTGTCTATTGGGAAGTTCCACTGGTTCACCATACACCCACATTGGATCCAATGCCTTTGGCATTTTGTTTAGATGAAAACATTAAACCTATGGCACAAAACAAAACCAAAATAAACACATGATAATGCAAGGGTTAAATAATGAGAGCTAAATGAATTAGAATGATTGAATCTTCCATTCAAAAACAACAAGAAGAGGCACATTGCAAACCCTAGCCTAACTCTAAAAAAACAAAGTTCAAAACTTCAAGTTCAAACTTCAAACAAATGAAAGAAAAATGTTTTGGATCATACCTGGAAATCTTGATCTCTCCGCTGGCGCTAATGGCAACACGATCCTTGGCTTTCTCCTCCTTGGATAGATGCACAATGACTTCCCTCACACCTCTCTAGCTCTCTCACACCTTAGAAATGAAACAATGAGTGAAAAAGGCAACCCACGGCCTCTAAAACCCCTTCATGCGCACTTTTTTCACCCTTTTACCTAGCAAATCGACACTTTCCTTTGACTCGCGATATTTTCCTAATTTCTCGCTAGTTAATGAATGTGTTGCGATATTTTCAAAGTTTCGGATGTGTCGTGATATTTTCCCAGGAAAATATCGCCCCCCTCAAAATATCGACGATATATCCGATATATTGTTGATATATACAACATTGTTTGGAACTGTCTAATTTTTTACTCTATTTATTCTCTATTACAACATTCAATTCTAACTTTTTATTTCCAAGAAAAAAGTATGTAAACTTTTTCTTTACTAAAAATAAAAAGTGTCATCCCATAGGGAGAGATTTTCTTAAAAAGAAACACAAGGCGTGTTCAACTATGATAACAATATCCTACACATCATCAATACAAGATCATCCAAAAGGAGCCAAACAAAAATATCATGCCCACATCATAGCAACCAAATAACCTTAGAACATTTATAGATTATATATTAACGAGTCTTGATGAGAGGATGACCTCATCCCCACCACGATATGCACGAACATGCAAAGAGCCTAATTTCTTGATGCAAACTTGTTTGGATAGTCTATCCACCTCTTGGTTGACTCTCTGTAGATGTGATTGGGAGAGATAGAAATAGAACTAACCCTTAAGTCTTCATCATGAAGTATACTGGCTTGTAATTTTGAATCTTTCTCTTCTCTCCTTTGCAAGCCACTTCACAACAATTTTGGAGTCCTCATAGACATTCAACTTAATTTTCATTCTCATCCTAATCGATGCTCATTATAGTTACTAAAATAGATATCTAATCCTATTCTATCTTCATGCAACCACTTAGCCATATTTTTCTAAGTGTGCTTGTGTAAATTTGGAAAGTTTGCCCATGCAATTTATTTTCATTTGCCAATTGTAGTCAACATCATTCTCCCTTGGTTGAATATATTTGAGCGTCCTCATTCAAGGACATTTGCAAGTGTCCATCTCTTTCTTTTTTCTCCAAACTCTGAAGAGATCTATGTTTTGTGTGATCCATTGTGGATGCTTCTTCTTGCTTATCTTGTTTCTCCTTGTAGCATGAAATCTGACAATTGAATTAGGGAAGATCCTATCCCCATAATAATTTCTTCCAAGTTCTCCTCAATTGTCATCATCTTCACTCCTTTAACGTACTCTCATGTTGTTAGGGTTCTACCTTAACCCCCCTAGTTATGAGTACTTAGGAGCAAAGTTACCAGAACCGGACCGGTTGTCGAACCGGTCGACCAAAAAAACTGGAACCGAACTGGAACCGGAAAAAAACAAGATCAAAAAACCGGTCACTAAAAAATACATAAAATAGTATAAAACCAAAATAGCACTAAGAGTAAGTGCACTCCATAGTCATATGAATATCTAAATCAAAATACATCATCAAAAAGGCTCTAAATGGCCTATAAAGTCCAAAAATAACTCTAAAGTCTAGACTAGAGACTACACAATCTAATAATCTGAATCTGCATACTGAAACTCAGACTCAGACTCAGACTCAGAATCAGACTCGGACTAGAACCTTCCATTGCATGCTCCTTTTTTTATTTAAAAAAAAAAAATTGCAAATCTGCTCACTTTTCCGTTTGTACGGAACCCGTTGGTTTGAGAAAAAAAAACTGGTTCCGTACGGAACCGGTCATGAATGGTTTGAATCACCGGTTTGAACCGACTTTGCCAGTGACCCGGTTGGACTGACCGGTTTTACCGGTTCTGGTAACATTGCTTAGGAGTTAGTTAATTAATGTATGAAGCTATGAGCCATCCTCTTTGAATAAGGCTTGTTATTGCACAAACTGTCGCTTGGGCAAAGCCAACCACAAGCGTCACTAGTGTGACACAATCGGGAGTAAGAATCACTGTCATCTTAACAAATTCTCCCCTCATTTTAGTGATGGATAAATCCAACACAAGGGAGGCTTCCCAAGTGACCTCAAGGGAAAGGAGGTCAATGAGCAAATGATTTGGAAAGATCCCTATTTTGGTCACTTGAATAAGGTGGCTAGGGCTCGAAGAAAGAAGGCTTGGGAGAGGAAAGAAGGTAAGCTGGGATGTAACCTGCAAAACCAATGTTAGCACAACAATTCCAAGACAAAATATCATAAAATAAGCCCAAAAACCACTACCAACTCAGCAAGTAAGGTTTGCTGTCATAAAATTGCAGCAGACTAAAGGTTATAACAGCAATGAATAGAATGTAACAGATGCAATATTACATCGTCAAAATCAACAAGTAATGATATTAGATGAAAGCCCTTAACAAGTAGATAATTATCCAATACTTAAACAACTAGTTTGACGGTTAGAAGGGCTGGAAAATGAATGTTATCAGCAGTATATAACAGCCTTAAAGGCTGTAGCAAACTTTTACTACAGCAGCAAGAAATCACCATTAAAATTACGAAATGAATAGGCCAAGTTGTAGCCCTTAACTTATAGATCAATATCCAATCATTTGAAAACAACTTCCAGGGTGAATAAACGAGTAAATTGAGAGTTATCAACAAACTTTATGCAGCCCTAATGGCTGTAGCTTTACTTTTATAATAGCAGCAAGCAAATTAAGGCAACTTCACAACGTTTTTGCATCAATAGCTTGCTTAGAACATGAGCAATGCAATAAGAAAGAGAATGATTTCAAGAGAGAAATTATCATGTTTATCAATGCAACCAATGCCTTATCTTCAAAGGGTAAATGGAGTCAAGGGAGAGAGCACATTCAAGAGGGGAAAAGGTCAAGGAGAAAGCTAGACAACAAGATCTAGAGGAGTCTCAACAATCTCTAGATTTATGTTTCCCTAGAATGTCTTGCGAGGGAGTCCCAAGCAATCCTTGTAGATATTCTATGCTTTCAAGATAACCTTTTGCAAGATCACAAGGGAGGGGGGACGATGCCCTAAGAGACTCTGAACAATCTTTAGGGGAGTCGTCCTACAAGGATGGAAAGCTAGAGGAGTCTTAACAATCTCCAACCAATATCCTTGCAAAGCATCAAAGGGAAATTAGGGTTTAGGGTCTTAATGATAACTGTAACAATAATATGCAAAATATCCAAGCAAAAGAGAGATTATCCACTTACAACTAAGACATTTTGCATAGAAACCCTAGAAAACACATTCCATCCACAAGAAATGCTTCCTCAAACCAAAAAATCCACCAAAGAGACACATTGCACCTCTTCTCCAAATTTGCACAAGAAGACAAGAAAATGGAGTGAAACTCTCTAGAAAGGAGAGACAAATGATAAGTGATGAATATGAGTTATGATCTAAAATGAAAAACGACTTTGCCTCTTTATAGAGGAAAACCAAATCGTTTTTTTCACTAATTCCACAAAATAAGGGTCTAAAATTAAGTTTACAAAGTGGATAGGTCTAGGCCTATTACCGTCCTTATACAACCTACAAGTGTGGAGAAGTCTCCAACCCACTTGGTGTGTCCATGGAGGCACAAGCCTAAGTGCAGACTCACTGTCACCTTGATCCGGACCTCTTCCGTCTCGGCTCACTCCTAGGGAAGCCAAGGGGGGTAGACCCTATTTAACTATGTTAAGTTTTGATTAATGATCTAGGAGTTAATTTGGTTTTCAATTAGGGAGACCCAACCTAATGACAAACAAACAATGCAAAACACAATTCTTTTAATGACAAACAAACCTTTTCTTTTACAATACAACAAAAAGACCTGTGCCTAAATATACCCAAAATCCACTTATTGAGATATGCACATTAAAGATATTTCTACAACTTGAAATAAAACGTGGAATATCTACACGATGAATTAAACAATGAAAATGACTTTTAACTTTAGACAATTATTTCCGAATGAATAAAGAATACTTGTAAAAAAGAAACAAAAATGCTTTAGTACATGTAAATATCCACAATTAAAGAATTTATTGAAAAGTAAATTGCTTGAAAAAGTAAATTACAAAACTTGGAAAGTAAGATTGCTTGGAAAATAAATGGCAAAACTTGAAATACAATGTTGTGAAGGTTGTGGTGGTTGATTTTAGTAACTTTTCGGTCTCTCTTGAGCTTAGGGGATTAAGTGTGAAATGTTGCAATCCTAAGCTATGTGACTACCCCAAGTCCCTATCCTTTCAACCAAAAGGAAGTGCTGAGCGCTCAAGAAGAAGAACAAACAAGGTTCTTCTCTAGCTCCACAGGTCAAATCCATAATGCTTGGGCGCTCAACAAGGGGGACACGTAGTGTCGTGAAACCGTCCCCGGCTTCAACCCCTTCTAGCCTCCCAAGTCACCCTATTTTGGTGGTTGAAATAATAGTAGGTTTGAGTGCCTAATTAATCTAGCCACACGGTCCTTTTTCCCTTTCTTAGTTACCCAAGATCCACAAAGTGGCAAGGCGAGGGAATACGGGGCAGAAGGCGGGGCACCAATTCAATTACTTTGCAATAAAAAAAACTACACTAACCTTCACGATGTTGCAAAGTTGGCAAAGCCAAACACAATGCAAGGTGTGGGCGAAATTTAATAAATGAAATGAGTTGAAAATAAAATGAATTAACAACCTCACAACTATGGCACAATGTGGAGGACAAGCTTACCGATTTTGTGCCAAGGTGGGTGAAAACAAATAACTTAAAAGAAATGAGATACACTCGCCACACTACCCTCTCTTTGTGGGAGAAGTGGGACAAACAATATAAAGTAAAAACAGAAAATTAAACTCTACTCTAGCCGTCACGATTTTGCATGGATCACAAAGCCAATCAGTATGCAAGGTGCGGGCAATATACTCTAACTAAATTACAATATCAGATTTTGTGAATTAGAAATGAGAATGTAAGCCCAAGAGACTCTCTTGGTCTGCCTACAATGCTTGAGAAAGTAAGAGAGGGAAAGAGGTTTGGCACCAAAACTCTTGGATGCTTCCTTGAGTCTTTTGGGGCCAATAATAAACAACACCTCCCCTTCCTGGCGAAAATCTGCATAAAACAACAAGCTTTGCTTGCTGGAATATGCTACAAAAGACTTTGAAATTGTTAATTTTTGTTAGTACACAAAACATAAATTAAAATGTAAAATTCTGAACTTGAAAATGAAGTTTAAATGACAATTTCAAACCAAAGAAATGCTTGAAAGTAAGAGGAAAGGCTGGAAATGATAATAGAAAAATAATGGAAGCCTTGGATGGTTGGATAATTAAATTTCCAGATCTGAAATTCACTCCTCCAAGCCTTTGGTGACCTGCAAATGAGTAAATTCTTGCTACACAATACAACAAGGAGGTGAGTGCATCTAAAAAGCTTGCAAAATACTTTCCAAACTTGAATAGAAACAACCACAAAACTAATAGCAATATTACTACCAATCATTCCCAAGCAAAATACTTTGCTTGGGTCTCCAAGTTAAAATAATGAAAGCAAGAAATACAAAAGTAGAATGCAACAATATCACCTCAAAGAGAACACCATGTAACAACACCAAGAATACTCCCAATGCACACAAAAAATCCTCTAAAGCTTATTTTATTATCCACAAAATGTTGCTGCAAATACTTGCAATAAGATTTACAATGAAGAGAATGGGAGAGAGAAAGAAGAGAAGGGGAGAAATTTGGGCAGCATAGAATTGCTCTGAAAATAGATGGAGAAAAGAGGAGGGGAGGCCTTTCTTTTAAGGGAGGAAGGCAAGGTAGACCCCTCTTGCATGCTTTACAAGTGGCAACCATGCAAGAGGGGTCTCCACTAGAGAGACAAATGTTTGAGGGGGGTGGGAACCCTCTTTTGGTGTCTAGACAACCTCTTCATGGTCCAAGGGGGGTCCAATAAGGTGTGGGGAACTCCCCACCCATAGTTTCAACTTTTTACATAATCACATGAAGACACAACCAACGTTTGGAACTTGAGCTAGGGGGTTCCTCTCTCACTTTAGAATGTTTTCCTAACTTAGGAATGTCTTTAGAAATCATTTCTCCCTCCTTTTCCACGATTTTAGTCATTTTTACAAAAAATGGCTTTTTTACCTTTGCTAATTAAGTGCCGGTTTTTGACTAACTTGGACTCCTCATGGACATTGACCTAGCAAAACTTGTCCAATTGAGTTGAAACTTGGTCCAAGGGTGTAGGGGGTCATAAGCCATTTGATTTGAGTACCCATACCCCCATACAACACCCCCACCGACCAAATTTTTACATTTTACGTTTAAAATAATTAAAAATTCTCAATTTATGGAAATTTTAATTATTAAAAAATCCTATCAAAACTTAACGGAATTCCGCAAGACTCTAGGAGATGTCTAGCTTGGTCATTTACAACACTTCTAAACCTTAGTCACCCATTGGGCTCGATCATTAGAATGCCTTTCAACACTTTGGTGGATTATTTGAGTGAAAAACTCAAGGATAATTAAAATCGCTGGTAGGCAAGATTAATTACCCGAGGAATTAAAACACTTGATGAAAGGACTTCCCTAATGATAAAGTCCTAGGCAACTAACTAAAAACTGACCCATGCTTAACATATTACATTATTATCTCACGCGGTGGGGCATAAATTCCATGTACATAGAAAAAGTTCTGGGGGCAGAACTGCCTTGCTGTGCTAAAAGTCTTCAAACTTGTTGTACCACAAGGTACATATCTTCATGGTACATGACGTTGACCCCTAATCGAAATAGGTGGTCAACATCTGGCTCCACATGGGGACGTGTGTTCGATCTTTTTTGGAAGGAGACCATGCGAGAACCTCAGAATCTACAAAACAGAGTGCTCACCAATACCCAACATCAGTACAAGCGTAAAAGAATAAACCATAAATAAATGAAATGATATTGACAATAATCACATAAACGAAATGACTGTACAATGGACTATATATATAAATGAAATAATAACAAAATTGAAATAATTAGAGGAAAAAGGTTAGAGATACGTTACAAAGGGTGCCCCTTTGGACACCAGGTTGCTCATCATTTGAAAAATAGCTTGAGTTGTTGCCCATTTCTAGAAAGAGTTAGGACCTGCTATTTCTCGGATCATATATGGACCTAACCACAAACTGTCAAATTTCCCATGCTTGCTTGTTTTTTCTTTGCTTTTATCCCATAACAACACTGTATCCCCAACTATGAAATCCCTTTGCCTTGCTGATTTATCATGCCCTTTTAACCTTTTCCTGATTTCTGCAATTTTGATCATAATCTTTTCTTCTGTTTTCATCTAACTCAATCATCTGATTAATCCTGCTTTGAATTGCATCCTTTCTTGTGGAAAAATCCTGAAGTAAACCATATGCTGGAAGCTTAAGGTGTATTGACAATCTAACATCCAAACCATAGACTAGGTCAAATGGACTTTTCCTTGTTGCAACCTTCTTTGTTATTCTATCTGCCCATAATGCATATTTGATTTTACTATCCCATGACCTTTTGCTTTCCCCAACAATTTTCTTGACTATGGTCATTAGATTTTTATTACTTGATTCAGCTTGACCGTTTCCTTGGAGATAATAATCTGATGCATGTGACAAGATAATGCCATACTTGAAATAGAAAGGACATCTTTGTTGAGAAAAAGGCTTTTGCATTATCTGTTACTATTTTTGTAGGCACACCAAACCTAGTTATTATCTTGTCTTCAAGGAAATCCATGATAACCTTTTCAGTTGCTGATTTAGTAGGGATGGCTTCAACCCATTTAGTGAAGTAATCTGTAGCTGTTAAGACCCATGAATAACCATTACTTGAATTGTCCTTAAATTTTCCTATGAAGTCCAAACCCCACTGCGAAAAAGGTGCTTCAACCACTACTAGCTATAAAGGGAGGGTGACTAACTTCTGCTTTCCGGTGAAAAGATGACAAGGCTCACATTTTCTTACAGATTTATGGACATCTTAAAAAATGGTGGGCCAATAATACCTTGCTCTAAGGATTTTATGAGTTGTTGTTTTCGCTGCATAGTGGCCACCACAAAATCCAGCATGGAATTCATCCACTAGTTTCTTGGCTTCAACTTCATCAACACATCTAAGGATTATTCCATCAAGATTTCTCCACCCTAGCCCATCTTTAGTGAGGACATACTTGGATGATTTTAACCTTAAAGCTCTTTTCTTACGACCCACAAGATGGCCTGGGCATGTGAGGTTTTTAAGATAGAAAATTATATCTGCATACCATTCAACCTGTTCAAGCCTTAATATGTTTGGAGAAAATTATGGATTTTCATTTTGACAAATCATATTCAAAGCCTTTTCATTTCCTTCAGTCAACATTTTAGCTAGACCTTTCCCCTTGATTAATTTTGTGGGTTTGATTTCTAAGTCATATTCTTGAATTTTAGCAATCCACCTTCCTCTTGTACCTAATCCTTTTGACTGACATAATGCATCTTTAATTGCTGAATTAGGAACATACCCAATTACTTTGGAGTATCCAATGAAGACTCTGAAATGTTTTAGGGATTTTACCAAAGCATATGCCTGTTTTTCAACCATGGGGTATTTTAATTCTGCATTTTGCAAGGCCCTACACATGTAAGCAATGGGATGATCTTGGCCTTTGTCATTTTTTTGAAGCGCAACACACCAGCAATGGTTTCTTCAGAGGCAAAGGAGAAAATTTGAAAGTCCTTGGAATAATCTGGATTTATGAGGAAGGGAGCTTCAGATATGGCAGTTTTGATTTCTTTGAAAGCTTTCTTGATTTGATCATTCCATTCAAATTTAACATCTTTCTTAAGCAACTTATAGATTGGCTTTACTATCTTTGCATAATTTGGAATGAATATGTGAACAAAGTTTGTTTGGCCTAGGAAATATCGGAGAGCTTTCTCTGATATAGGCAAAGGGACCTTTTCAATTGCTTAAACTTTTTCTGGGTCTAACTTGACCCCATCTTTGGAGATTATGTGGCCCAAAAGTTTCCCTTCTGTTACCCAAAAATTGATTTTGCCTGATTTAAAGAAATTCCAAATTCCCTACATCTTTCAAAAACCTGTTTTAAGTGACCAATGTGACTCTTCCCATCCTTTGAAAACATCGTTAAGTCATCCTGATAGATTTCAACGATCTTTCCAATTAATCCTCTAAAGTCATAATCCATAGCTCTTTGAAAAGTAGCTCTAGCATTAGACACGCCAAAAGGCATTCTTAGATATTCAAAGGTACCCCATGGAGTAGTGAAGGTAGTTTTATGCCTATCATCTTCCTTGACCCTGATCTGATTATAACCTGAAAATCCATCAAGCATTGAAATCATTCCGAAACCTGTTACCCTTTGTAATAATGTTTCCATCTTGGGGAGGGGATAATTATCCTTTGTACACACAATGTTCAAGTTTCTGAAATCTACACATAGCTTGATTTGACCATTCTTCTTTCTAGCTACAACCAAATTTGAACACTAGGAAGAATGTCTAGTTTGGGCTATTATTTCGACTGCTAACATTTTTTGCAACTCCTTTGGGACCAAAGTAGCTAACTTGGGGTTAATCTGTCTCAACTTTTGTCTAAAGGGCTTAGATTCCTCCTTCAAAGGAATGACATGCTGAATTACATCCTCCCTAGAGACCTTAAGCTCATCATAGGTGAAAGCCAAAACATCCCTATACTCTCTTAGTAAGTTAATAATTTCTTTTCTTTCCTCTGTAGGTGTGCTTTTTCCAACCTTCACCATTCTAGGCTCTTCATCAGTTCTAATGTTGACTTCAAGGTGATCACTTGGTTTTATACCTGTTTCTTCCTTTGGTTTGTGACCATCTTGCCTGCCAAATAGTTTTTCTTGTGCAACAAGGCCTCTAGGGACTCTGTTAATCTTATAATCATTTTCTGTATAATTACAACCCTCTTCTTTTTCATTGACGTGGAATTCAGAAAATTCTTGCATGTGATTTAAGAACTTAATGACTTGCCTATCATCATCAAATATTTGCCAATGATCCATATTATCCGGAACTGAAGGCCTAAACATGAATTCTACTATAATGTTTTCTTCAATAAAATCTTGGGAGAGTTGAAGAGTGGAAGCAGCTACAACTAGTTCATCTGCTTTAAAGTTATGATCTCTAGGAATATCAATAAGGTTTAAGGCATCAAGACTTTCCATGGAGTCCCATATTGCATTCCTATACTTTTTTAGCCTTTCAGATTTTCATGCAAATTTATTCTTAAGTTGTTGGAAGACTAGATCTGAATCTCCCTTTATATTCAAACATTTGACACCCATGTCCTTGCAAAGCTCTAAACCAAGCAACAAAGCCTCATATTCAACCACATTATTGGTAGCATCAAATTCCAATCTATATGCAGACTTAAATTCCTGACCAAATGGAGACTCAATGACTATTCCAATACCTTTCCCAGCTGTAGAAAATACAACTTCAAAATGCATGTACCACACCTCGTTAACTCTTTCCTCTTTAGCTTCTTCTTCTATGGGCCCTAAAGAGTTAGACAAGATGGCTTAGTTTCCAAGGCTATCTTCTTTATACTTTAATTTATTTCTGGGATTCCTTGGGTCTTCTACATGATACTTTCTTTCCAATTCTATATTCAGTTTAAACATGGCCCCATTTGGAGTAGCGATGGTGGCATAAGTTAAGTTCATTTGTAGACTAACCCCCAAGTCTGCTGCTGTTTTTCTTGAAAGCAACATACCCCAAGCATCTGGCACATCTATCACTAGTATGTCCATTTCTATCATGATGTCTGGGAAGGCAGCCAAGTGTACTTGTAAGCTTTTAATCAAACCATGCACCTTGATCATTTTACTGTCCATGGCACAAATGTTATGGTAAGGCCTTGAAATCCTCAAGTTTAATTGTTCCATCACTTTCTTAGTCATAACATTTGAACTTGCTCCAGAATCAAGCATGCAATTGTGAAGAATATGGTTGTTAACAAGCAGAGAAAGGAAAAATGGTTGATTCTTTTCTTTTCCCCTATCCCAATTTTGAAAAATCATAGGTGCATCCTGGTAAGCTACCGTTGATGGCCTGTCAATATTGTTCTGAGGAGGATTTTCTATGGCTTTGAGTAGTTTCTCTTTTTGAGATAGAATCTTCATAATTTCTGCTATAGGGACCAACATTTTTGCATTATTCAACCATCCCCCCAAGTCAATATTTAATTCTGTATTTGTAGAAACAATTGATTTAGGAGGGGGAGGAGGTACCTTAGGAACACTTGTTTGAGGTTTGTCTTGATTCTTCATTCCATTTCTTTGGTCAGCAAAGCCTCTATATCTAGCCAAATCTGATACTTGCTTGGGAGTAGGCTTAGGACCAAATTTTTTTGTTGCTTTATCTACTACATCATTCATGTAGTTTACATCTTCACCATGCTCAGTTAGTTCCATCCATTCATTCATGCCAATATTATATTTTCAACTACACATGTTAACTTGTTCACTTTCTAATCTAGAGAGCCTTTCTTCACCACAAATTTCAATGAAGACTGGGCAAGTTGATTCTTCATGAAATTCCCCACAAGGCCTACAATAAGGGATAACTTACCAAGTTAGTAGACTCAAAAGGATTTGGTGGCCTTTTCTCTTGAGGTGGAGGTCTCTTTGGCCATTTATCATTTGGCTTGTGATGAGGTCTACTAGATTGAGCCCTCTCCATGGCTATCAACCTGTTTTCTACGGTTGTGCACTGATTAGCATGATTAACCTCCATTTGCTTAATTAATTGAGTGAGTTCCTTGATGCCATCACTAGAAGACTCTTGACTTTCCACTTTCTTCTTCTTCTCTTCCATGGGTTTGCAAGGAGTTCCCCTTGAAAAACCTGGCAAATTTGGCTTCCTAGCATCTTGCATATTCTTCTCTATTTTGATAGCATACTTTTGTGCATCCTTTAGAGTTGTTGCCTCTTTATCCCTCAATTGATATTTGATCTCTCCCTCAAAGGCTCTCATATAATGAATTAATATTGAGGCATCAAGAGGCTTAATAGTTTGAGGGAGGCTTTTACCTAAGTCATTAAATTTTTTGTTGAATTCCTCCATTGTCTCATTTTCCTTCTTTTGACTAGAGCTAAGGGAAACCAATAAATGACAATTTTCCTTTTGATCACTCCATCTTTCATTGAAGGCTTTTTGGAATTCTGCCAAGGTGCTAAATTTGTTATCATCCTGTTCCATGAACCACTCTAATGCTTCCCCCTCCAGAGAATACAAAAAGAGTTTCATCTTGACATCTTCATAATTGTGACCACTACACCATTTTAGGATGCACATGTTGAAATTCACGATGTGAGATCTAGCACTAACAACATTGTTTCCCTGAAAAGCAGACAATTTCTCAACAACTTTGTCAGGAACAGGATGAGGATAACCTTGAACATTAATGAAATTACATGGACTTAATGGATCACCCATAATTGTTGTAGGATTATTGAGTGTAAACAAAAGATGTATATCAGAGATTGCTTCTTCTCCAAGATTTTCAAGGAGCCTACGAGGAGCTAGTCTGTTTATTCTCCTCCTATACACCCTTTCAGGTTCAGGAAAATAATTAACCCACCCTTGCGGGTTGCTCCTGGTAGGATGCCTCAAGGAATGATTAAGTGGAGTCGCCACTTGGAGACTAAGCAATGTCAAATAACACAACTCAAGTTTTAAAAAATTAAGGGAAAAGTTTTTTACTTAGTTTTTAAAGAATTAATTAGATTTTGTCAATTAATCAAGGATAAGAGACTTATCCCCGACAACGATGCCAAAGATGTTACTGTCCTTATACACACCTACAAGCATGGAGAAGTCTCCAACCCACTTGGTGTGTCCTTGGAGGCACAAGCCTAAGTCCAGACCCACTGTCACCTTGATCCAGACCTCTTTCGTCTAGGCTCACTCCTAGGGAAGCCAAGGGGGGTAGACCCTATTTAACTATGTTAAGTTTTGATTAATGATCTAGGAGTTAATTTGGTTTTCAATTAGGGAAACCTAACCCAATGACAACCAAATGATGCAAAATGCAATTCTTTTAATGACATGCAAACCTTTTCTTTTACAATGCAACAAAAAGACCAGTGCCTAAATAATAAATATACCCAAAATCCACTTATTGAGATATTCACATTAAAGATATTTCTACAACTTGAAATAAAGCATGGAATATCTACACAATGAATTAAACAATGAAAACGACTTTTAACTTTGACAATTATTTCCGAATAAATAATATTTGTAAAAAAGAAATAAAAATGCTTTAGTACATGTAAATATCCACAATTAAAGAATTTATTGAAAAGTAAATTGCTTGAAAAAGTAAATTACAAAACTTGGAAAGTAAGATTGCTTGGAAAATAAATGGCAAAACTTGAAAAGTAAGATTGCTTGGAAAATAAATGGCAAAACTTGAAATACAATGTTGTGAAGGTTGTGTTGGTTGATTTGTAAGTTTTAGGTCTCTCTTGAGCTTAGGGGATTAAGTGTGAAATGTTGCAATCCTAAGCTATGTGACTACCCCAAGTCCCTATCCCTTCAACCAAAAGGAAGTGTTGTTTGCTCAAGAAGAAGAACAAACAAGGTTCTTCCCTAGCTCCACAGGTCAAATCCAGAATGCTTGGGCGCTCAACAAGGGGGACACGTAGTGCAGTGAAACCGTCCCCGACTTCAACCCCTTCTAGCCTCCCAAGTCACCCTATTTTGGTGGTTGAAACAATAGTAGGTTTGAGTGCCTAATTAATCTAGCCACACGGTCCTTTTGCCCTTTCTTAGTTACCCAAGATCCACAAAGTGGCAAGGGGAGGGAATATGGGGCAGAAGGCGGTGCACCAATTCAATTACTTTGCAATAAAAGGAACTACACTAGCCTTCACGATGTTGCAAGGTTGACAAAGCCAAACACAATGCAAGGTGTGGGCGAAATTTAATAAATGAAATGACTTGAAAATACAATGAATTAACAAACTCACAACTATGGCACAATGTGGAGGATAAGCCTACCGATTTTGTGCCAAGTTGGGTGAGAGAAAATAACTTAAAAGAAATGAGATACACTAGCCACACTACCTTCTCTTTGTGGGAGAAGTGGGGCAAACAATATTAAGTAAAAACAAAAAATTAAACTCTACTCTAGCCTTAACAATTTTGCATGGATGAAAAAACCAATCACTATGCAAGGTGTGGGAAATATACTCTAACTAAATTACAATACCAGATTTTGTGAATTAGAAATGAGAATTCAAGCCCAAGAGACTCTCTTGGGCTGCTTACAATGCTTGAGAAAGTAAGAGGGGGAAAGAGGTTTGGCACCAAAACTCTTGGATGCTTTCTTGAGTCTTTTGGGGCCAATAATGAGCAGCACATCCCTTTAACTTGGCGAAAATATGCATAAAACAACAAGCTTTGCTTGCTGGAAAATGCTACAAAAGTCTTTGAAATTGTTAATTTCTGTTAGTACACAAAACAAAAATTAAAATGCAAAATTCTGAACTTGAAAATGAAGTTTAAATGACAATTTCAGACCAAAGAAATGCTTGAAAGTAAGAGGAAAGGCTGGAAATGATAACAAAAAATAATGGAAGCCTTGGATGGTTGGATAAGTGAATTTCCAGATCTGAAATTCACTCCTCCAAGCCTTTGGTGACTTGCAAATGAGTAATTTCTTGCTACGCAATACAACAAGGAGGTGAGTGCATCTAAAAAGCTTGCAAAATACTTTCCAAACTTCAATAGAAACAACCACAAAACTAATAGCAATACTACTACCAATCCTTCCCAAGCAAAAATAATACTTTGCTTGGGTCTCCAAGTTAAAATAATGAAAACAAGAAATTCAAAAGTAGAATGCATCAATATCACCTCAAAGAGAACACCATGTAACAACACCAAGAATACTCCCAATGTACACAAAAGATCCTCCACTTGCAACAAGATTTACAATGCAAAGAATGGGAAAGAGAAAGAAGAGAAGAGGAGAAATTTGGGCAGCATAGACTTGCTCTGAAAATAGATGGAGAAAAGAGGAGGGGAAGCCTTTGTTTTAAGGGGGGGAAGGCAAGGTAGACCCCTCTTGCATGCTTTGCAAGTGGCAGCCATGCAAGAGGGGGCTCCACTCAAGGGGGGCGCACTTTAGGAGAGAGACAAATGTTTGAGGGGGGTGGGAATCCCCTTTTGGTGTTTAGACAACCTCTCCAGGGTCCAAGGGGGGTCCTATAAGGTGTGGGGACCTCCCCACCCATAGTTTCAACTTTTTACATAATCATATGAAGAGGGGGGGGCGCATTTCCCCTTAGGGAGACACAACCAACATTTGGAACTTGAGCTAGGGGGGTCCTCTCTCACTTTAGAATGTTTTCCTAACTTAGGAATAACTTTAGGAATCATTTCCCCCTCCTTTTCCATGACTTTAGTCTTTTTTACAAAAGTTGGCTTTTTTACCTTAGCCAATTAAGTGCTGGTTTTTGACTGACTTGGACTCCTCATGGACATTGACCTAGCAAAACTTGTCCAATTGAGCTGAAACTTGGTCCAAGGGTGTAGGGGGTCATAAGTCATTTGATTTGAGTACCCATACTCCTATACAGTATCCCAAAGGACCAAATTTTTACATTTTACATCAAAAATAATTAAAAATTCCCAATTTATGGAAATTTTAATTATTAAAAAATCCTATCAAAGCTTAAGGACATTCCACAAGACTCTAGGAGATGTCTAGCATGGTCATTTACAATACTTCTAAACCTTAGTCACCCATTGGGCTCGATCATTAGAACATCTTTCACCACTTTGGAGGATTATTTGAGTGAAAAACTCAAGGATAATTAAAATCACTGGTAGGCAAGATTAATTACATGAGGAAAAAAAACACTCGATGAAAGAACTTCCCTAATGATAAAGTCCTAGGAAACTAACTAAAAACTTACCCATGCTTAACATATTACATTATTATCCCATGCAGGGGAGCGAAAATTCTGTGTACATAGAAAAAGTGCTGGGGGCAGAATTGCCCTGCTGTACCAAAAGTCTTCAAACTTGTTGTACCACAAGGTACATATCTTCTGTTGAATTTTCACTATGGTTAGCTGATGCATGAGGTTTAATTTCATTTAGCATTACTTGAACCATACACAATGACTGCAACAACAATACAAGCTACAACTGCAGTAAACCAAGATCACAAGAAGAATAACCATGCACAAGAACACAAGAAATATCTTAGGAAACCCTTCTACACAAGGGAAGAAAACCCAACTATCCTTTGCTATATTCTCAAGAGAATATCCCCCAACCACCACCAAACCTAGCAAACAAAAGGTTGCTACTATGACTGAGCAAACTAGCTCTTAGAAAAGTGCGAGCTGCAGTTCTCATAATTTCAAACCTCCACTTCTGAAATCATGAGATGACACAATGAGTGAGTGAGATCCACAATGGTGATCCACCTTTATTTATACAATAATTGACACAACAAAAGGTGTGTCTATTGGCACAATAGGGCCGACCTGTACAACTTAATAATATAATAAATATAATTAATAATGACACAATATTAATTATCTTTACATGGTGGGGTCGACTTGTACCCTTTACAACACAATTAGGGTTACAAGTAAATCTTACACTTAGATAATATAGCAAGGGATCCACATGTCCACTAGTGCTCAGCCACTAGGGATACATCCACCTGTGCTCAGCCACAAGGACATCATACTCAACGGAATCATCTGGAGTACCACATCGTCTCAACTCTCACACAGAGGAGAGCGATACACCCATCACATGGGCACACCCAACCATTGGGGGACGACTCAACTCTCTAGAGGAGAACGATGCCCCAACCATTGGGGGACGACTCAACTCTCTAGAGGAGAACGATGCCCCAACCATTGGGGGACGACTCAACTCTCACACAGAGGAGAACGATGCCCAACACTGGGCTCCCTCTCAGGTCGACTCAACTCAGTCACAGAGGAGAACGTATCCTGGAGGATGTCTCACGAAGCTGCAATCATCAACACTCCCTCTCAGCTAGGGAGGCATTCTCCACCAGGCCAAGTCACTCACAGAAGTACTCGAAATTTGTCCTGGCAAGCGGTTTGGTTGGTGAAGATATCTGCAATCTGCTCGTGTAGGAAGGTACTGCACGTGTACTGCTTTCCTCTGCACCATGTCTCTGATATAATGATATTTTATCTCAATGTGTTTCGATTTATTGTGAAACACAGGATTCTTAGAGAGCTTCACACAACTCTGGTTATCACAATGAATAATGGTAGAATCCATCTCATGATCAAATAAATTTGTTTTGAGCTTGCGAAGCCACACTGCTTTGCGGACTCCACACTCAACGCTATATACTCTACTTCTGCGGTACTCAAAGCCATAGAGATTTGTTTCCTGCTGCACTAGGAAACCATGGAAGAACCCAAGGTAAAACAACAACCAAATGGGCCACCAAATGTGCTCTTCCGGTCCACTGCACTCCTTGCCCAATCTGCATTGGTATATCCCTGCAATCTCATGTCTACACTAGAGGCATATCTCAGGCCATATCCAACTGTGCCTTCTAGATATCTCAATACATGCTTTGCTTCTATCTAGTGTGTCTGTCTTGGTCATGTATCACAAATCCCTCTGGCTGCTCGATGTAAACTTCTTCCTCAATCTTACCATTGAGAAAGGCTGTCTTTACATCCATCTGATGTAGTTTCCAACCCATAGATGCAGCTAGTGCAATGATAGTACGTATGGAAGTGTATTGGGATACAAGAGAAAATGTCTCCTCATAATCAATTCCCTTCACTAGTGAGAATCCACTCGCTACAAATCTCACTTTGTATTTCTCGACACTTCCATCAGCTGCATACTTGATCTTATATATCCACTTGGAAGTCACTACAAACTTCCCTTTTGGTCTCAGAACACTATCCCACACATCATTCTTCATGATGGACTGATACTCTTCTGTCATGGCATCTTTCCATACCTGTTGACCTGCTGCTTCTCCATGACAAGAAGGCTCAGTATCAATGATGTGGTTCATGGCTGAAACATAGCTCGAAAATCTTTTTGGTTTCTTGCTATCTTGGAATGTGCCTCAAGGAGCTGCATGTCCCTCTGCCTCCTGCAGAGTTTGTTGAGCCCATACAAGCCTTTTATGGCCTACTGCAATGTCTTTGGGAACATCAACTAGATCAACAGGAACAACTGGATCAATAACTGTCTCCCTCTGAACTGCTGAAGGAGAGAAGGTATTGTCTCTTTCTTCTTCTCAGATAGTTTGACTCCCTCTGAGTCAAGTGACTCCCTCTGAAGTCTGAAGGATGGACATCTTCTTTTTTCGATGTTGCTAACCTGGAGTCATCCCATGTCTTCTCAGGTCCTCTACTGTCTCTACAGTATTATGCTGGCCTCCCGTACTAGGATAATAACCAACCAACACAAATGGGCTCCCCGTACCAGGGATAATAGCCCTTCAATAATGAAATAAGAAATTTGGCCTCTCGTAGGGATAACAACCAACATGGCCTCCTGTACTAAAATAATAACCAAGATGGCCTCCCGAAGGGATAGCAACCAAAATGGCCTCCCGTATTAGGATAATAGCCAAAAAATAAAATGGACTTCCGTACCAGGGATACTGGTCCTACAGCAAAATCAAACCATACCTAGAAATCATTCAAGGGTCAATATACTTTACCTTTCAAAGAAAGTGCTCTTTCTGACAATCATCATCATCAAGTTCCCTTGACTTCTTCTATGGTGGATACTCATTGATATTGACTGTTCCTCTTTTGAGAACCCCCCCCAAAAAAGGCTACCAAGACGAGGCTCTTGGCCTTTCTCAAACAATCCTTGACCAAAACAACTCCTAACAGAGATCTGAAAACTGCTCTCAAAAGATCTCAAACAAGACCTGAATCTCTGTGCCAAATACACCTGGAACTTGTACTGGACAGATGGCTTGGATATGCCTCAGACAATCCCTTCAGAATAGGCTTAGTTCTGCCAACAGGGCTGATCTTAGATCCAGAGTTCTGTTAGAAACTCAACTTTGGTTCTACCTTAGTTCTGTCCACAGAGCGGCCTTAGATTGGCCTTAATTTGCTGTCATTCTGCATAAGAAACTTCAGCCATACTGTCTCAGGAACTTGGCCTAGGAACAAGCTCAAACTCGGTCTTGAATGATCTTCACTTCATGCAATCCTTAGATTTGCACTCACAATTATGATTACTGCC
>JZKD02S1674209.1:538826-550250 GCA_000966675.3 Picea glauca | reverse complement strand
ACTTAATGGTCTACTTTCTATTATATGGCTTAAAAATTTGTATGTTGGTTTGTAAGTTTGTAATTGCTAGATTCTAGATGGTCGATGCTCGAATGATTAATCATTGATGTACTACTACTTACTACTATGGATGCCATTTTAATGTTACAATGTACAAATATGCATGTTTTCATACATTCTGCAACTAATTTGTCTTTCTGCATGTTTTTTTTAATATAAACGCAATATATATAAAAATTTATATATATATATATATAATAGACGCTTCCTGGACGCTTCGCTTCCGAGGATTTTTTGAAAATGACTCTCCTGACGCTTCGCTTCCTAAAAACGCTCCTGCTTCACTTCACACTCTGGTAACACTACCTAGCCATTAAGAAAAAACGTCACTTTGCCTAGAGTGGCGTGCCTCCCTTCTAGAAAATCTCCAAAAAGTAAAAAAATGATAAAAAAAATCAATGGGAAACTTATGCTATCCCTTGGCACGCTTTTCCTAGCCTCCCACTACCCTTTTTGCTTGATCCCAACACCTCACAAGTCATTTTTTCCCTCCATTCCTTTCCTCTCCCCCAAGTGGTGCGCCCTCCAAGGAGAGTTACCCTCCCCCTCTTGTGGATCTCCAAGGAAAATTCGTTTTTTGATGGTTGGGCTCCTTTTTCTCCCTTGGCACACATCCCATAAGCCTCACACTACTTTTTTGTGTGATCCCAACATTTCCCACACCAATCTACACCCTAGATCTATGATCTAAACCCTAGATGGTGTGCCCTAGCCTTGGGATCTCATCTTGTGCTTGGTGGTGGACACTTTGCATTGATCCAAGAGAGGTAGGTTTGCCTCTCCAAGTATAAATAGATCCCTTTCCTCACTCCCAACTCACCATATCTTGAGCTATTGTTATGCTACTTGATTTTCCTCTTTCTCTCTCTCTTGTTCCATCTTTCTTCCATTCTTTGGCTCTTAGGGTTTTGGAGCAAGTATTTCTCCAAGATCCCTTTCTTGAGTAATATAAAGGAGAAACTTTGGAGGATCATTGGAAGAGCAACAAATACTTTCATTCTTGCTACATGTGAGGTAAACTTGTATGGTTTGATTTGATTTATGCATAGCCTATACCTTGGGTAAAGTATTTTATTTGAGTAGATCTAACAAAGAGTATTCTTGTAGATCTATATATGTGAATTGCTAGATAGCGTGCAAGTATTTCATCTTATTAGCACATTCCTCCATATTATCTTGGTATGCATAGATTTTGCTAAGTTTTTGCAGGTTTGGCCTCAAGGGTTTCATTGGGAATGCTTTAAGGAAGAGTCTTCCTTTGAGACACATATAAGATTCTCTTTTCTCTCTCTTCTTTTCTCATTTTTTTTTGCTGTCCTATCATCTATATTTCAGCTAGCTTAACATAGCATATAGGTCATCTAGATCTACTATTTCTACAAAAAATTCTATGTGAAAAATTTCTACCAAAAATATAAATTTTTCTTCATCTTTGCTTGTTGTGTGTAGCATTTCCAGCAAGTATATCTTGCTGGCTTTTGCAGGTTCAGATCTGGTTGAGAGGGTTTTGGCTACCCAAAGGCATCCACACAACACTCAAAGACCTCCCAAAGGGATTGGTAGCTATTTCTCAACCTTCTTTCTCTTTCTCTAGCTTCTTATGCTTATTCTCCTTCATTTCTTGCTGATTTTAGTAGCTTATAGCTTGGGAGAAGGATTGGTACGGCCTACCTCCCATGTGTGAGCTTGGATCTAGATCTAGCTTAGAGTTTTTCATCTCAAAATCACTTTCCTAAGCTAGGACGTGGGGTTAGTGAGCTTCTTGCTTCCCTTGTTTGCTTGCCTCTCTTTCTTCTTTCTCTTGCTTACCTCTCTCTCTCTTTCTTCTTTCCTTTTCTCTTTCAAGCATTCTCTAAATCTAATAATTGCCTACCTATTGGGAGAGGAATACCCCAAAGGTAAGGTTAGGGTTTAATATGTGTTATTGATCTAAGTGCTTAATGTTTTGATATATTCTAGATCTAGATGTCACACATAATCAATCTCTAGCTTAAGCCTATTGGGCATAATCAACTTATTTAGATCTATTTGCATGCTTAAGCTCCTTAAACTTTAATCTTTATTTTACATGCTTAAATCTAACCCTAAATGTTTAAATGCTTCAATAAGTTAAGTGAATGCTGTTTTTCTCTCATGAATTAATCTTAAGGCCATTTGCCAACACACTTGAAGTAATTCTTATGGTTGAGTTGATAGTATATGCAAACATTAAATCTTCTTTCTCAGACTTAAATCTTGTTCCTCAATGCTCTTTATCATCTTAAGATACGTGTGATCATTTTCATACCTTGTTGGCAAGTTGTTCTTGCCCCTTGTGGTTTTACTTCTTTACTTTGCAAGCTACATATTGGTGCAACAAGTAATTTGCTATCACATAGCATATATGTGTTAATGCCTTTCATTTCATAAGCTTATGCAACACATTTAGGCTGAAGTGAGTTTCGGCCAAGTCACTAAATCACATTTTAAAAGTGTCATAAAATCTTTAAAACACTCTAAAATACACCTAAAAGGCTACCTAATTCATATATTAACTTAATAGACTTAATAGGGTACCTTAGACCACCATCTTCACCATCTAAAACGGGTATTGAGGAGGGCAACAGATGGTGATAGGTCGGGGACGGTCTCGTGGCACGAAGGAGTGTCCTTTCCGTAAAAACTCAATGCTTTGGGCTCACTGTGACAGCTAGGGTTGGCCTCGTTGCCATACTATCTTGAGCATCCAACAACCATTTGGCAATAGGAGGAGGAGGCTTTGGTGAAAATCTTAATAAAGGTAATTAAAACTTGATAATCTTAAGAAACCTTTAATAATCTAACCTTGGGCTTAATCATCTAAATACTTCGTGGGTTTAATAACTAAGAGTGGGTAATCTTCATCATCCTTATAACACTTGTGCTTAAAATCTCTAAATCTTCTTTATTGATGTGTTGATGATATTGATGTGTTGATGAATGTGATAATGCTTTGATCTCCTTTTATCCTACACACAAATACTTAAAAGTGGTTAGCTTGCCTTGTTGTATCTCTAGCATTCTTATGTGTAATTACTTGTAGCTAATCTTGTTGTAAACTAATTATTCTTTTGCAAGTAACTTGTAATTCTTTTGTAACGAAAAACCCTTTAATTTAGTTTACCCCTTGCCCAATCTTAGGCACTAATCTTAGTTGCCCTAGGGAAAGGTCTTGCTTAACATACTAACCCTTGCATCTTGCACTGCTGCTTGTGCATCCTAGGATTAGAATCCCCCAAACCTTGTAAATAATTAAAATCAACCCCTAGAACTTAATTTTATATCACATCCAGAAACTAGGGACTACCCCACTTGGCTTCCCTAGGAGTGAGCCTAGACGGAAGAGGTTCCGGTCAAAGTGACAGCGTGGGCTGTGAACCTAGGCATTGTGCCTCCAAGGACACACTAAGTGAGCCAGACTTAGCTCACGTTTGCAAGTGTGTATTAGGACGACAACATGCCTCAAAACTTCGTTGGAACATATTTAAATATGCCTCAAAAAAAACTTCGCTAGAACAGATTTAGATATGCCTTAAAAACTTTGCTAGAACAGATTTAAATATGCCTCAAATCTTTGCTAGAACAAACCCTTAACTTGGTCAAAACAGTCCTCAAAATAGGTCTCAAAACGGGCCTAAATCGCCTCAGAACATGCCTAAATTCACCTCAGAAAATGCCTCAAGCTCGGCCTTACTGCCTCAGATTAGCTGGAATACACCTGAAAATGATGCTAAGAACAGACCAAAACAACCTCAAAAACTTGTTGGAACAGATTTAAATATGCCTCAAAACTTCTCTGGAACATATTTAAATATGCCTAAAAAAAAACTTCGCTAGAACAGACTTAGATATGCCTTAAAAACTTTGCTGGAGCAGATTTAAATATGCCTCAAAACTTCGCTGGAAGAAACCCCTTAACTTGGTCAAAACAGTCCTCAGAATAGGTCTCAAAACGGGCCTAAATCGCCTCAGAACATGCCTAAATTCACCTCAGAAAATGCCTCAAGCTCGGCCTTACTGCCTCGGATTCTCGTTGTCTCGGAACAACCTTAATGCTCTGAAATTTAGCTTCGGACAGACCTCAGATTTCCCTCAAAACTGGACTTCAATTTCTTTTGGGTTTCGGTTGATAGTTCTATGGTAGGTTTGCTATTATAGGTCTGTAGTTTGGGCTCTTTCTGGCTGCATCATCTTCAACCAGGTTTGCGGTCACGGCTGGGCTTGCTCCCCATGCCTGCGACCACCCTTAAACTTCACCTCAGAAAGGTCCTGCCCTTTCCTCACACTTGTTTACTATAGGTCTGCTGTTAGGGTCTTCTGTGGCAGCGAGGGGCCTCTCCCTACTGCGGTCTTCTTTAACCAGGGCTTGGCCAGCTCTAAATTTTATTACAGGGGTCCGACCCCTTTCTTATACCAGCAACAAAGGTTCTATCAACCCTTAACCTCCACGACCTTCCTTCATGACTATGCAACGATCATCTTCAGGACCTGCTCTGATAGCATGTTGAATTTTCACTATGGTTAGCTGATGCATGAGGTTTAATTTCATTTAGCATTACTTGAACCATACACAATGACTGCAACAACAATACAAGCCACAACTGCAGTAAACCAAGATCACAAGAAGAATAACCATGCACAAGAACACAAGAAATATCCTGGGAAACCCTTCTACACAAGGGAAGAAAACCCAACAATCCTTTTCTATATTCTCAAGAGAAGATCTCCCAACCACCACCAAACCTAGCACACAAAAGGGCGCTGTTATGACTGAGAAAACTAGCTCTTAGAAAAGTGCGAGCTGTAGTTCTCATAATTTTAGACCTCCACTTCCGAAATCATGAGATGACACAATGAGTGAGTGATATCCACAATGGGGATCCACCTTTATTTATACAATAACTGACACAACAAAAGGTGTGTCTATTGGCACAGTAGGGCCGACCTGCACAACTTAAAAATATAATAAATATAATTAATAATTACACAATATTAATTATCTTTGCATGGTGGGGCCGACTTGTACCCTTTACAACAAAATTACGGTTACAAGTAAATCTTACACTTAGATAATATAGCAAGGGATCCACATGTCCACTAGTGCTCAACCACTAGGGACACGTCCACCTGTGCTTAGCCATAGGGACGTCATACTCAACATAATCATCTGGAGTACCACATTGTCTCAACTCTCACATAGAGGAGAACGATACACCCATCACATGGGAACACCCAACCACTGGGGGATGACTCAACTCTCTAGAGGAGAACGATGCCCCAACCACTAGGGGACGACTCAACTCTCACACAGAGGAGAACGATGCCCCATCACGTGGGTATGCCCAACACTGGGCTCCCTCTCAGGCCGACTCAACTTAGTCACAGAGGAGAATGTATCCTGGAGGATGTCTCACGACGCTGCAATCATCAACATCTTCATGGTACATGATGTTGACCCCTAGTCGAAATAGATGGTCAACAAGGTCGACCCCCAAAATGACCAATAACATCCAAAATAACAATAAGAAAGCCTCCAATGTTTCCTCAAATAGTGAACATAGGGTGAGAAAGCCTCCAAAGGCTAGGCCGTCCTCATCCTCATGGTGCCAAGTCATCCCCATTGTCAAATACTCAACCAAATAGAGTGGGGTAATGCACCACCCTCATGCCACAACATCACCAAGTGCACCCCCATGTCACATCAAGACAAATAAGGCATGGTGTCATGGTCCAAATGAGCAACGTCCAAGCAATGGGGGGTGATGTCATGTGTGATTCATCAATCAAAACCTTTCTCACGAGGCATGACATCATCCTAAAGTGAAACACTCATAATCCAAGCCCTCTAATCTGCGAGGCACAATGTCCATCTGGTGGGTTTTCTTGCCCCTATGGAGATCCAAAGTGACAGAACATCTCCATGAATGATGTAATGAATAACGCCATGCATAGACAAACAATTACGCCCTCCAAGGGTCCACTGGTCATATAATCATGTCAAGTAAATCATATTTAATACAAGTGCCACCCAAACAAGTAACATTAGATCCCCCCTTTCATATTTCACAAATTCTCAAAGACTTTATACAATTTGCCAAATTTAGGTATGGGAGTGTTATCAAGGTGAGCTATTGGGTGAGTTAGTACCCAAGTAAAGGAATGTTTCTTGGGTGAACCATATCTATGTCATGTTGTGAATGTGAGGTGGATCGGGAAGGACTCTTGGGCATGGGTTCATTAACATGCAAGGTCTTGTGTGGTCTCATTTACATGGGCGCCTTTGTAAAGGGTGTGTGACATCTTGAGTTACCCTTTCCCAGATGATTCCTTTTTCCAGGCCCCCTTTTATGCCTTTTTCTTTATTATGATTTGCGAGTCCCCTTAAAAAGGTTTCAAGCATAGCATTCCTTGTTTTTGATTTATGGTGGGGTATTTTAAAGTCATTATTTATAGGTGAAGCATTTATTCGCACTCATGATTTAGGGGTGATATCAAATGGGGGGGTAGAGCTCAAGTATGGGTTAGATTTTTCTTTACCCTTTACCCCACTGTTGCATTTTGGTCACAACTGCTCTTAACTTTTATTTCTTTATTTAATGCCATCAACAATCCCTATGGGCCTTTAGCTCCTTCTTCCCATAAGACAATGAAGTACAATCCTTTTTGGGGTACATGTAACCCGAAGACCCATAAGATGAGTAAACAGAAGCGAAATATGATGGAAAGTGGTAAGTATGGTAAGGAATGATATGGTGGCTCTTCAAGAAAATCCCCCAGTAGCTCCCCTTTTCCCTGGGAGTGACGACACTTACTAGGATACCATCGCCCCTTTTCCCTGGGAGTGACGACACTTACTAGGATACCATGATAACCACTAAGGTGAAATGAGGCAAAAAGTATAACTTCCAAGCAACGTTAGATAATAAGAAAGAATCTTTTGAAACTCATTCAAATGCCTCAAATATTAAAATGACACTTACCATGAAACTTAACTAGTTACCTCTTGAAGCAAGATCCACCGCCTTTCATGTGGACTATACTAATGTGGTGGACGCTGCTCTGCTGCAGACAATGATGGTGAAATGTGGTGAAGAGGAGGGGTTGTATGGGTTGTGTTGGTCATCCAACTCTCAACACTCCATGTTTGTTACCTGCAGGCCTCGAGACTTGATTTCCTCAGTTACCCCTAGATGTGGGGGTGTAACAAGGCCCACTAGGTAGTTGGTGTGTGGCTAATTAATGTAATAAGGCCTGTTAGCTCTCAAACTCTACCCCAGGAGGAAAAGTCCTAACCTCGGCAAGAGAGCCTAGAGGCACTATAGGCAAGCTACTCACTGTCACCTCGGTAGCCTTGCCCCACACTTCAGATTATGGAAACTAAACTACCCTAGCCTAGGGGGAATCCTTATGAGTCTCTAGCGCAATCAGTTGTAGCAATGGGAGAGTAACTTGGACTAGATTTACTAAGATAACTAGCAACTAACTCACTCTCAATGTTTAGGACAAGTTAAGGTATGCAAATTGTTGCTAGATTAAATGAGCTTTCAATGATGTGCAAAGAGACAAATGTGCTTGTGTTATGATCATATTATGTTGGAAAAAACCTGCTCAATATTCAATATCTCAAAGTGAGAATCAAGGAAACATAGAGACATTGTATGAACCAATTATATGCACAAGATTTGAGATATGAAACCACTAACAATCATGCTCTTGAAGAATTATGTTTACATTCACCATCCATCCATGTGAAGTAAATATGCTAAATGAAAAGAAAAGAGACCTCAATGAGACATGTAATTTATTAGAGCAGTCCACAGAAATCAAATGCATTTAAGTTTTAAAGGGCTATCATCCACTTAGGAAGATTTAAAACATGCAAGTTATGCCACTATTTATGTGGAAGAACCCTTCAAAAGTCATTGCTGTCATAGTTGACAGTCCCAATCCAACAATATTTAGATTGTATTCCATTCAGTGTTATTAGAACTGACCCAGTTTGGCAAAGCCGACCAATCAGACCGGCGGTACCGAACCGTTTTTGGCCGGTTCCATACTGAACTGGACGGTTCTGCATCGGTTCCGGCCAAAAACACGGAACCAGCCGGTTCCGCACAACACCCGTACGATGCACTTAAAGGGCCAGATTTCCAATTTTTTTAAGGAAAAAATTAAATTTTTGCCAATATCTGTACATTATGTAGAGTTTTAGAAACTAGAAGCAATGCTTTCAATTTAGAAACATCCAAAAGCTCCTCAAATGCAAAAGAAATGATCAAAACATGGTCTTAAAATGAACAACAGGTTTCAAAACCAATTTTGCAGTGGTTGACTGATTGTATCTTCGTGGGTCTTTCTCAACTGTCCACGTGTGCTTTGTCCCCATCAGTTTCACTTCATATTATATTTATCAATTTTTTGCTCTGTACATGCACTTCCCCCACATGTAAACTCTAACATTTATTTTCCATGCCTTGTAAGATTTTCTAAAATGCTTTTCTTTATTTCTAGTTCTGACTTTGGACACTGCAAGCAACTTCCAATATCCTCCTTGTGGAGACTCGAGAGTGAATCCCCCAAGGTTACAAGTTTGGAAAAAACAATGAGATAGAGGTAAACAAGAAATAATATGCGTTCAAATCACTTGAATAAGAGAAGGGAAGAACAATCACAAAATCATTCACACTAACACATAAATTATCATTAAGCTTTTATTCTGACATGCACTCTATTTACCCTGATATGTGCATGTGATCAAAAGAGATGGAGGTCTGAATAGCATACAATAATATGCCTCCACTCCATTAAATATGGGGACCTCATTACACACATGTTAACTATAAAATCAATCAAACTATAACAGAAACTGCAGTATTGCACTCGGTGCTATTTTGGCTATATGCACTCTTACTTTCTATATAAATGAGAATCTTTGCATATTTGTGTATAAATGGGTTGGATTCATATTGATGCACACGAATATATATGTTTTTTTTTTTAAATTTGAATATTTTATGTAATTTTTGGTCGACTTTTTTTTTTCTCTAGTTTTTTTCCGGTCCGGTCCGGTCCAGTTTCACATTTTTGGGGTCGACCAGTCCGGTCTGGTTTCTGGTTCTGATAACATTGATTCCATTCATTCATTAGTACATAAGGATCCAAAAAACCACCAGTCTTTTAAAGCATGCTTGTATGTAATGTCAAGTGCCAAATATTAGATAAAGCATCAGTTTAGGACAGCAAGATAACAAGGAGGACTACCAGTCCAAACATACGATTGTATTCAGAATTTAAATGAAATATCAGTCCATTTATTGGATCATTTCTGCATAAAATTAACAGTATACCAGTAAATGGAAAGGATCCAATATTAATGAATTAGCCAAGTGCTTGAATATAAGTGCAGTTAAGTGGTCTGTCCATTAAACTTAAGTGTTGTTACCTTATCAACAGTGAATTAAAAGAGACATCAAATTTAAATGTGTGCCAAACATGTGTATAAATGATTAATTATGAAGTATATTTCATGCACCATTTATCAAAGCTTTGAGATCAGTCCATAAACATTAATTTCTGAAATTAAGAGGCATAACCAGGTATTGAAAAACCCTCATTAATCACAGATTTGTAGTCATTGACATGTGAGGCGTTACACCAAGAGATCAAATCGTTCCCTTTTTTGATGCATCAATTTACCTTTTTAAGGTCTCATGATCATATAGAATGCCAAATGTTACGTTAATATTCAACTTTAAACCAAATCATTGAGCTATGAATGAAAACAGTTATAGAATACCCTTATGCCATCAAATTATTATGTATTTTCCAGCAGTGAAGTGAAGTAATACAAACTCTATGCAGGATTTAGATTAAGCACAATAGAGTTTATTTTATGTAGGGTTAGATCCATCAATGTAACAAGCTAGGATCAATATCTAAACCCTAGAATTTTAGCTAGTTAAGTTAACTTACTTATGCAAACCTTAAATAGGTTGTGCATGAAATAAAGGGTTAGCACAAGTGAAATCCAAGCCCAAACAAATCTAGCATTTAAAATCAAATCTTGGATCTAGTAATCTAACTTAATAAATTTAATCTTGAAAGAATATTAGATTGCTTGATAAAACAAAAAAAGAAAAGAAAAGAGAAAATTAAAATTGAGATGGTTAGAAAATAAATGAGAAAATCAAATGCTACCGTTGGGTATGGAGTCTAATCCATTCCTTGAGTAAATGCTCTCTTCACCTTTGATGTTGAAGTCTCCATACATCTCTTGGAGAATGCTTGGTGAGCATCAAACTTAAGGGGACTATAGAATATTCATAGGGAGGCTAACTAACAATAGATTCAGCCTAAGTATTGCGAAATTAAATATTAAAGCATAAATCTAGGGTAAGAAGTTAAAACCTTGAGATATTCAATTTCAATACTCAGATCTAGCTTCAAAACTCACAAATAAATAAAATAGGTATGCATCATACCTTATTTGCATTGCTTATGTTGCAATAACCCTTTCCTCAATGTCTCTTGCATGCCAAAGTCCTTCCGTTATTAACTTAGAATGATATACTTAAAAAAATAGGAAAAAAATTAGACCAAATAGTGAGCCGAAATAGTCTTCCAATCTATTCCAACCATGAGAAATGAGAGAGGAGCCCTCCTTATATAGGTAAGGCATCTCACAAAACCATGAGTAGCAAACCATGTGCAATTACCATACCATGTGCCAATACAATGTGCTCAAGCATCATGATAGAACATCATACCTACTGTACAAGAATCATACCCACAAGTACAGTTCCACACACCTTAGCAACTAAGCAATCATTGCTCACAAATGTGTTTGGTCCAACTACCGGAACATGAAGAACATCTCAAAACTTCGCCCCCACACCTGCGTTTATGTCTCGTCCCTGTTCTAGCGCTCGTAGCCCGCAGCAGTGGTGCCTTCCTTGCACTCATGGTTCTTTGCAATGTAGGTGCCCCTACTGTGCAACCATAGTCCTTGTTGCGCGACCACCTATCGGCCTTATTGACCACCTATTTCAACTAGGGGGTCAACGTCATATACCATGAAGATATGTACCTAGTGGTACAACCAGTTTGAAGACTTTTGGTTCAACATGGCAAATTTTGCCTCCGACACGTTTTTCTATGTACTCAGAATGTTTGCTCCCCTGCATGGGATAATATTGTAATATGCTAGCATGAGTCAATTTTTGTCTAGTTACCTAGGACCAGTGTTGCCAGAGCGTGGGAGCACATTTTTCAAAAAATGGTCGGGAGCGAAGCATCTCCAGAGCGTTTATATATATATATATATATATATATATATATATATATATA
>JZKD02S1674209.1:519607-536094 GCA_000966675.3 Picea glauca | reverse complement strand
GAATGGTTCGGCAACACTGCAATAGAGTCTCTTGGGTTTGCCTTCTCTCAAGTAAATACAAAAAATTTGATATTGTAATAATTTAGGAAATATTGCCTACACCTTGCAAAGAGATTGGCCTAAGCCATCCTTGCAAAATCGTGAAGGCTAGGCTTAAATTTATTTTCTTGCATTTCTTTCATTACACCCACCTTGGCCAAAACGACAGGCTAGTCCTCCACTTGTGCCATTGTTGTGGGGTTTCTCTTTAAATTTCCAAGTCATTTTAATTCTTTTATTACACCAACCTTGGCCAAAACGGTAGGCTTGTCCTCCACTTATGCCATTGTTGTGGGGTTGCTTTTGCTTTCCAAAGTCATTTAAATTCTTTTATTATATCCACCTTGGCCAAAATGGTAGGCTTGTTCTCCACTTCTGCCATTGCAAAAATAATCATATTTGTGCTTCAACTCTGCCCCGTATTCCCTCCCCTTGCCACTTAGTGGATCGTGGGTAATTAAGAAAGGGAAAAGCACTGAAGAGTAGTTTAATTAGGCATCTAATTGTTATTGTTTCCACCACCAAAAAGGGTGATTTGAGAGGCTACAAGGGGTGTAAGTTGGGGATGGTTTCAAGGCACTAAGTGTCCTCCTTGCTTGAGCGCCCAAGCACTAAGTGTCTCTCCTCTTCCTCATCTATAAACAAAAGCCTCTCCTCCTCATTTCTTCATCAATTCTTAGAGCTAGTCTATTATGCCAAAATTTCTCCCATTCTTCTCCCTCTCTCTCCCATTCTTTTATTGTAAATCTTGCTACAAGTATTTGTTGTAACATTTTGGAAAAATAAAGGAAGCTTTGGAGGATCTATTGTGTGCATTGGGAGTCTTCTTGCTCTTCATGGTGTTCTTGTGAGGTGATATTGTGCATTTTACTTCTTGTATTTTTTTTGCTTTCACTAGTTTAACTTGGAGACCCAAACAAAGTATTTTGATTGGAAATAATTAGTAGTAGTATTGCTATTAGTTTTGTGGTAGTTTCTTTTAAGTCAAGCAAAGTATTTTGCAAGATTTTTAGATGCTCTCACCTCCTTGTGTCTTGTGTAGCAAAAGATATACTTATTTGCAGGTCATTAGAAGATTGGAGGAGTGATTTTTAGAGTGGGAAACTCACTCATTCAATCAACCAAAGTTTCCATTATTTTCCTCTTCTTGTATCCACCATTTTCTTCTCTTTCATAAGCATTCTTTTGCCCTAGAATAATCATTAAAAACTCACTATTATATTCAGATTTCTCCATATAATATTATGTTTCATTGGACTAAAAGGAGTTAACAAGATTCTTGATGTTTGTAGCATTTTCTAGCAAACATAGCTTGCTGATTTTTATGCATATTTTCAATAACAAGGAGGTGCTACTTGTTTTGAGCCCCCAAGGCACTCAAAGGGTATTCTAAAGTTGGGATATCAGATCCCCTTTCATCTTCTTCTTCTAAAGCATTGTAAGCAACCCAAGAGAGTCTCTTGGGTTTGCCTTCTCTCAAGTAAATACAAAAAATATGATATTGTAATAATTTAGGAAATATTGCTTACACCTTGCAAAGAGATTGGCCTAAGCCATCCTTGCAAAATCGTGAAGGCCAGGCTTAAATTGATTTTCTTGCATTTCTTTCATTACACCCACCTTGGCCAAAACGACAGGCTAGTCCTCCACTTGTGCCATTGTTGTGGGGTTGCTCTTTAAATTTCCAAGTCATTTTAATTCTTTTATTACACCCACCTTTGCCAAAACGGTAGGCTTGTCCTCCACTTGTGCCATTGTTGTGGGGTTGCTTTTGCTTTCCAAAGTCATTTAAATTCTTTTATTATATCCACCTTGGCTAAAACGGTAGGCTTGTCCTCCACTTGTGCCATTGTTGTGGGGTTGCTCTTTAAATTTCCAAGTCATTTAAATTATTGCAAAAGTAATCATATTTGTGCTTCACCTCTGCCCCGTATTCCCTCCCCTTGCCACTTAGTAGATCTTGGGTAACTAAGAAAGGGCAAAGGATTGAAGAGTAGTTTAATTAGGCATCCAATTGTTATTGTTTCCACCACCAAAACGGGTGACTTGGGAGGCTACAAGGGGTGTAAGTCAGGGACGGTTTCAAGGCACTAAGTGTCCTGCTTGCTTGAGCGCCCAAACACTAAGTGTCTCCCCTCTTCCTCATCTATAAAAGAAAGCCTCTCCTCATTTCTTCATCAATTCTTAGAGCAAGTCTATTATGCCAAAATTTCTCCCATTCTTCTCCCTTTCTCTCCCATTCTTTTATTGTAAATCTTGCTACAAGTATTTGTAGCAACATTTTGGAATAATAAATGAATCTTTGGAGGATCTATTGTGTGCATTGGGAGCCTTCTTGGTGCTCTTCATGGTGTTCTTGTGAGGCGATATTGTGCATTTTACTTCTTGTATTTTCTTTGCTTTCACTAGTTTAACTTGGAGACCCAAACAAAGTATTTTGCTTGGGAATAATTAGTATTAGTTATTTTTTTTAACAGAAACGGTTAGAAGTTTTTATATTAAAAAGAGAACAACAAAATTTCAAAAGATACATATGGCAGGGTGTAAGCACCTTTGCTGCTTCCGAAAGAGCTTAATTGTCTATGGAGGTCTAAAAAAACTATATCCGCTAGTCCATATGAGTTGCAGTTCTACCATGTAAAAATGGCAATATACATATTCAAAGACAACAAAAATTTACATTTCCTAAAAGACCTGATTAATGGTTTGGAGGTTGCTCGGGATCTTCTTGATGTTCCGCCTGTCGAGCTTTTGGATTCGCCTCTGCTGGGTTCTCCTCAGCATAGTGGCGGTTTGCGTATCTTGGATTTGAGGGAACCGAGTGATGATCATTATTGGCTATAGAGTGAAAAGAAGAGGGGAGCCGAGACTCGCCAGTGCCAACAGAGTTCGTTGGTTGCTGTGGATTTCCCAATTGCTAGGTGACGACCCCAAGTTGTCTTGTGTTTCTATTGACTCCCCTTAAGACTATTGCCAGTTCTTGATTATGACGGATTTCCTGCTGCTGCAACTGTGTCTGAAGGCTTGCCAAATCCTCATGAATCCCCTGGTTCTCCCGTTGAAGTTCTTGATGACGAGCGTTTGTGCACTCCTCCGCCCTCCTAACGTCTGTTCGGAGTGCTCGAAACTACTCTCGAAGCTCCTCTAAATGCAATTCGGACAAGAGCATGGTGCTCTTGACCTTCGCCACATGTTGGTGGAAAGATTCAGGAGCAGAGAAGGCAGGCAGGGGCTGAACAAATAGATTGGGCAGAGGCTGGAGAGATGAAGAACTCAGATGAAATGAACAGAGGAGAAAAACAACCTGACTGAAGGATGAGCGATCTGATGAACCAAACGAAGAAGCCGAGAAGTAGCCGCAGCCGCCATGAGTGTTTAAACAACATTCCTTTGAGGGAAAAGGGAGCCATAATCGCCCACGAGAAGAAGTGACTTCGCACGAGATGAAAAACAAAGGTGACGCCATAGGCTTGAGGCTGATCGTCAGGGAAGGCATGCGAATATCTGCAAATATAAGGGCAAGTGAATGCTGTTGGAGAAAGGACACGGGGAGCAGGATAGGAGGCACGTGGGCTAATGAGGGGGGCCGTGTCCCAAGGAGAGGGGGGGGCCATTCGAGTGAGGGGAAGGGGAGGGGGGAGTTCGCGGGAGACGGGGAAAGGGGGAAGAGGGAGGAGGGGGGGGGAGAAGGGATGCGAATGGGGGAGGTGAGGAGGACTAGAGAGAGGTGGGGTTAGGGTAGAAAGAGAGGACTGAGTGAAGAGGTCCTTAGTTGAGGGTGAGAGACTGTTTAAAATGGCATAGGTAAGGCAACCAGTCATAAGAGGAGGCTTGGTTGATGACTAGATGGCTCTGATCCAGGGATTTCATAGCTTTAGCTAGGTTATTTGCCTCGGTGTTTTGAGCATGGAGAATATGGAAGAAGCGTAACCTAGCGAAGTGATGTTTCAGGGTGTTTATTCGTGAGATGAGATCATTGGGCTGATGGTTTGCTGAGGTTGAGAGACCCCGAAGTTCCTTTATATCTATTTCGGAGTCCCTTATCACCGTTAGAGTTTGAATACTTTGCTCATGAGCTAGTTTTAGCCCCATGTACACTGTTAGGGTCTCTACTCTGTTGTTGGTTGTTTTCCCCAAACCCCAGGAAAAGTCAGCTACCTTTTGTCCATCGGAATCATAGATGACCCCCCCCCCGCACCTGCCACCCCTGGGTTACATGTTGCTGCTCCATCAAAGAAAAGAAGGGAGGTGTGTTGTTGCCTTTGCCAGTGGGAGAAGTCGTTGTTGCTGAGATGTAGTTGCCATTCTTGCCTTTTGGATTTCTGCCTGGGGGGAATGAGGGGTTGGGTTGGGGGTCCCCGAATGTAATTAACCCACTCTTCTTCGCTTTGTTCAAAGACACTTGGAAGATCGAATCCAATTGCTTTGGTCTTGAATACTTCTGCTACTAATCCACAAATTTTGGCGAAGATGCTGTGCACTAGGGGAAGCTTCTTGCAGAAAATGGCTTGATTGCGAGCTAACCAGAGTTCCCAACAGACGAATTTGGGGATTTGTCTCTAGAGAAGAGTAAACTGTTTTTTGTTTTTGAAGCTGCCAACATATCTTTGTTTCCAGGAAATGAAAAGGTCGTTCCAGTTCTCAGAGGGAGGGGGGGAATGGGGAGAGGGAGGTAGATGAGGTTCCAGATTTGGGTAGAGAAATGGGATTCGAGAAAAAGATGAGTGATAGATTTAGAAGCTGAGAGACAAAAAGGGCAGCGGGAGGGACCTTGAATTCCAGATTTTCGATGGTGGGCACTAACATCTCTTATGAACATTGGTTTACCTTGTCTTATATTCTGCTTTGTTTTGGATGGCCCTGGCATTGTTCTTTGAGGGACGTTGTGCCTTTATTACTGGACATAGGCACGTGGTTTGAGCAGATATGGTCACGATGGCGCATAGATGGGCTGGAAGCCAACAAAATGGGAAGAGTACCCTAGGGCTTATTATTCATTGGATCAGGGATGTTGCAACAACAGACAACCAAACACCATGCAGAGATGAGACCCAACTTCGTCCATCTTGGACGCAGTGCCCTAAACCCTTGACGTCACCCTCCATTTGATCATGACGTCATCTTCTAGGGTTGATGGTGCTAGGGTTTGATGGACACTTGGGGCACCGATGATGATTTGGCATGACCATGGATGAGGAGACACACCTTTTCCATTACTCCACCTCCGGATGATGCCACATGGCCTTTGGAGGCTTGATGTCACCACATGTGTGGCACTTTTGATGGCATTTTTGCATTTTATCATTTTGTAAACGGTAAATGAGGGGTCGGTCCCACTTCTAATTGAATAATGACATCTTGTGTGAACAAAGCGTTGAGTTTAGCCTCATATATAAAGGCCAACTCTAGCATTCATTTTTCTCATCACGTTTCACCTCACATTAGTGAGAAACACGTCTGAAATTTTCTCTCTTTTAGGGCTCTTTGGCTCTTTTCTCTCATGCGCTATGCTTGAAGGAGGTTCAATGTGGATGTCTTGCTCTTTTGGATGGATAAATTCTGCAATTAGGGTTTGAATGCTCTTGGTACTCGGAGGAAGTAAGTAATTTTCTGCAATTTTATCTTGTCTTGCTAATGTTAATGGTTAAATTGCTATCTTGTTGCAAGTATTCTTGTTTTATTGAAACTGTAAGAGGAAGACATAAGTGCTTCTCTTCCTCACAAAGTTTTATTTGTCCAAATTTGTGATACATCCTTGCTAGGGTTAAAAGCCTAAGGCCCAAAAGTGCTTGCACTTTAGGGTTTTAACCCTAGACATTTGATCCTTAACCTAAGTGAAGCTAGAAGAAGGGAAAACAACACCTAGGATCCAAACATGCTTGCACCATAGGTACCTTCTTCCTCAAAGTCTAAAGCCTGAGGCCCAAATGTGCTTTAGGGTTTAGACTCTACCTCTTTTGTTTCACTTAGATCAATCTTCAAGTTCAATACATTTGAGACTCCATAAGCCCTAGAAGACAACGGCACTGATCTAAGAGTGTTCTTGTGGTGAAAGTAGTTAAAATCCGTTTTCTTAATCTCTCAAACATCCTACTAACTTTACTAACCCTAATCATAGCAAACTTCAAGTATTTCTTGCTGCTGTTATAAAAGTTTGCGATAGCCACTGAAAATTATATTAAATTGCTGAATACACCTATTTACAAGTGGCCTAACTTGTTCAGAAATTACTTCTAGCAATTGAATAATTTTATGCTTGATGAATGCTTACTTTTCATGATCAATTGTGGTGTTTCTGAACATTATTTCTTGCTGCTGTTGCAAATCTTTTATTGCTGTTATATAATTTGTTTACTGCTGTAATTCGCAACAGCCATAGCAATTTTAATTTTCTAGTGTCTAAAGAGGTCGTTATTGCATGCTTTAAAGCTTGGTAATTGCGAATATATGCTGAAATTGTTATTTGTTACGGACAGGTACAACAATTACCTTGCAACGTCTCTTTTCCTTCCTAGACCTAGACCTAGACCTAAATGACAGGTGATCAAGATAGGAAGTGGTAGGTTTGGCTAATTCTTGTTATTAAATCCCTTGAGGTCACCAGGGAAGCCTCCCTTGTGGTGGACCTCCTCCATCACTAAAACGAGGGAAGTCCCTACTTAGGTGACAGTGGTAGGTTCTTGTGGAGGGTTTTGCACGAGTACAAATCCTGTGATAGCAGGTCCATAGAAACATACATGCGGCATACAATAAACACATTCAAGCAGATGCAGTCAGAACTGGCAGAATTAAAGTCAGCATGATTTGCCCAATGCCCAGAGCAGTGGTAGACCTGTTGAGAAGAATAATAATGCCTACTAGACGGCTAGGGCATAAGTCTATGGTAATAGTCAATAAATTAAATCTTGTGAGACTTTGGGGTCGCATAACTTAAACAACCATGGCAATTGTTGTCCTGTATTTGGATGTCAAGTACCTCATGTGCCTCATCATCAACTACTTGGACTTGTTTGCCTTTGACAATTAGATTGAGAGAAAACTTGGGTATCTAATAGCAGACTCAATGTGTTCGATGTTTGGTTTTACAACAAGCTTATTCTCTACAATATTTGTACAGAGCCAGTACACAGTTTGCACATTCAGAGCCATATGCAGGTTAATGGGTTCCATGTTCTGTGCAATAGTACTCAACCCCAATACAACCCTCCATCAAGCCAAGACCTTAGCGAAAATCATTTGCTTGATATTTTGCTTCAAGCTCACTCCCCACATCAACAATTTTAGTCACCTGGCATGATTTTCTATGGCTGTCCTTCTAGGGATTTCCTTCTTTATGAGGCCAAAAGAGATACAAAGATGCACACCCAATGATAAACAATGCAACTGGTCTCCCATTTATGCATATGCTGGTATACTGACCTTCAGAAGTAGAAAAAAATTAGCAGCACTAGCATAATAATCACTGCACACAGAAGAATGCCATAACCAAAAGTTTGGAGCTGCAGTAGAGAATGAAAAATGCGCTTGTCATAGGGCATTACGTTTTCTCCAGTGGTACTTGAGAGTTTTAATTTGTTGTGAGTTAAAATTCAAAATTGGACATAAAGTCAAATGAATATAAATGCCAAACTGACTCCAGAAGGTTTTCTTATTTTGTTAAGGGGAGGGTCCTTCTAGGGATTTCCTTCTTTAAGATGCCAAAAGAGATACACAGATGCACACCCAACGATAAACAATGCAACTGGTCTTCCATTTATGCATATGCTGGTCTACTGACCTTCAGAAGTAGAAAAAAGTTAGCAGCACTAGCATAATAATCACTGCACACAGAAGAATGCCATAACCAAAAGTTTGGAGCTGCAGTAGAGAATGAAAAATGCGATTGTCATAGGGTATGACTTTTTCTCCAGTGGGACTTGAGAGTTTTAATTTGTTGTGAGTTAAAATTCAAAATTGGACATAAAATCAAATGAATATAAATGCCAAACTGGCTCCAGAAGGTTTTCTTATTTTGTTAAGGGGAGGGAGAAATGCTACTTATCTTAATACAAGAAAAAACACAATACAACATAAGAGTACAAACTGAAGGAGATACAATCTACCTAAAGGATAATAAAAATGTCCCTAGGTTAGATTGAGTCTGGGATCACAATTTTGGTCTTAATCACCTAGCACAGAACCGGAACCACAGATTATTGCAGGGACTAAAGGTATTTTAGTTTGAAGATTTCATTCTAAAAAATATGTTCCAGTATGTTGGAGATTACCCTTATTGTTTGTGAAACAAAGAAGGAAACTGATAAAGGATACTTACATTTGACTAGCTTCTAAAGGACTTTAGGAAAAGGGTATAGAAGTTGGTAGGTTCAGTTTGATAGATGTCAAGGTGAATCCAACCTAATTCTACCTTCAAAGAAAAAGGGTGATGGCAATCTGATAGAGGTGAGAGATTGTGTAGGAAAGTTCAGTGGGATTTTGCCTTCAAAATGAAGGAGACGGCAGTCTGATATAGCACCAACAAAGGGACTCGAATCTGGAGATGAATAGAAGTTGAAGGCACAACACGTAACTTTGTTACCATCCTAAAATTCTTGAGTTGTAAAATTTTAAACTTTCATATTGAGGGGGATAGAATTTCGTTTTAAGTGCATTGTCTGTCAGGAACTGTCTGCAATGGCCACAACTCTCAGCCAATCATGCTCCTCAAGATCTAGGGATGCCCCCCGTGTAGGGCCTTGGGCTAATTAAGTTTCTTGTTTGACTTTCTGAAGAAATGTCCTTTATCAAGAGAACTGTCAGACTCTTCCAATTGTGCTTCGCAAATTTATCTTCTAAGGTTTGAGTTCAATATCACATTGATATTGGATTTACCTTTAGTCACGTTGCTTCTCATGAACAAAACATTTGCTTGTTTTGATTTCTTTTGTGTCTACCTATACAGAGTAGGTGTCTGATAATTCTTGCACTAATTTTCTGCATTGGGTTTAACATCTGGTCTGTTCATATTTCTTATATCTTTCTCATGTACCTAAAACGTTTTGAAGTTTTGCTAGTTTATTAAGGCATTGAAGCCGTGTTCCCTGTAGTATCATGCGAACATCCTATATTAAAGAATCTTCCATTGAAGGACCACCATATTACTGTATTTTAGGACAATCCTTTTTTTTCTAAAATGTTTACCTCACCTGTGAATTTACAGTGTCACTTCCTCTATGAAAACTATCATTGCATGTCAGGTTGCATGTACCAGTTTCAGATGCAATAGGATTACTTTTCTGAATGGTTTATGAGATTTAATATGGATACAGCTTGAAATCATTTTGTCTTGACATTTGTTTCCACTTGAATGAATGAATGTATAGAATCTGGATAATTGATAAATTTACAAATGGCTGATGTCTTTTGCAAATCTATATGCACAGGTTCAACATAACAATGAAAAAGATATTGAGAGGTAAGAGTGGCTCAATAACCCTTTGTATTTTTGGTTTTTTATACATATATTTTCTGTGGAACATAATTCACAAAAGTGTTTATTGCTTCCAGATTTTCCCAGATCCAATATCTTGAGAAGGAAAATAAAGAAACAAAATTTTCAAAACTGATGGAAGAGATGGAAGCCAAAGAGCAGAGAATCGTTCCAAGGTTCAAGCATGGCTATAAGAAGTCTCCACCCTTTAAGAAATTGCGATATATGAAAAATTTGGCCAGAATATTCACCTTACGAAAAGGTATTCTGGATAGCAAAAGGTCACTTTGCATGGTGTCTGCCTCTTCATCTGGTACAGGTAATGCAAGCAGTGATTCAATATTTTCTGCAAGGGACAATCACACAGCAGGAAATGGTAAAAGTAATCAATTTAATAAGAAAAATTCAGGCTGGCCATTTTTAGGCTTTGGCAAGAAGCGATTCTTAGAAAGAGCCTTGGCCGAATCTACAAAGAGACTACAAGTACAAAAAATGCTACGGTCTGGAATCTATGATAGAAGTATTGCACAAAAAGAGGAGACTGAAGTTCACAATAATGGGAAGACAAGGGAGATATCAAAACCGGTGGATCAGATTACTTTGGACATGGTTGAGAGTGGAAATGAGGTGTACAATGAAAGAGTGACTAAACAACAGAAAAGACGCCAGGAACAATTTAAAACATCTTTGTTAGGGAAGTCTAGAGAAAAAGCAAAGAAAACAGCCAAAAAAATGGCTCTATATCACCGAAATCAGATTTTAAGATCAAAAAGGGAAAATGCATCAACAAACTTATCTGATACTAATGTACATGTATGCACCCACTTTCAGGGAGAGGATAATGATGTGAATGAAGGATCAGCATGACATTTTGTTATCCTGGAAAGTTAAAGTTTACAGAGGAAAGAAAGAAACAATGAAATGGAATACATATGTTTCGTGCTGTTTGTCACTGTTACTTCGGACATGGTTGAGAGTGGAAATGAGGTGCACAATGAAAGATGACTAAACAACAGAAAGGCGCCAAGAGTAATTTAAAACATCTTTTTTTGAAAGTCAAGAGAAAAAGCAAAGAAAACAGCCAAAAAAATGGGTCTCTATCACTGAAATCAGATTTTAAGATAAAAAAGGGAAAATAAATCAATAAACTTATCTGATACTAATGTACATGTATGCACCCACTTTCAGGGAGAGGATAATGATGTGAATGGAAGATCAGCATGACATTTTACAGAGGAAAAGAAGAAACAATGAAATGGAATATATATGTTTCATGCTGTTTGTCACTGTTAATATGGAGTGCTTTTAATCCTTTCAAAAGCCACTTTGCCATTTTGATTTTGGCTAAACAAATAGTTTTTGAGTTTTTTCGAACGTGTCTGGACTCTGTTCACCCTTTACAACCTAAGTGTAAATATATCAAACATTTTCTAGCCTGTATTTTTTGGTTGAGTAAAATTCAAATTACCCATAATGAGGAGCATTCTGTTAATATGCAGCGGGATGTGCACGACATCAATGAATGATTATCTTCAATCAAGAATATTGAGTGGGTTTCTTTGAAAGAGATACCGTAAGGCTTCATTGTTGAATTTTTTTTGTGAATATTTGTATTTATGTGTATGGGCTTCCTAAGCTGCTCAAAGATGTAATGTATCAAGTGATAGGTATCTTCAAGAGTTGCACTATATTGTGTGATATCTCCAAAATTTGGAGTTACAGATATATTTCCTTGTTATGAAGAATGGGTTCTTAATTATACGAGTATCCTCATATATTTAGCCTTTTTCATATTTGTAGGACGATTGGTTTGAGAGCAAAATCTTGATCCTATGAATGATGTACTAAAACCTGGTTTTACTCACATATTTTGCAATTCTACATGCATTAAGAGAGCAAAAAGATCTATTCTTGGGATGAATCCAAAGCAAAAGAAAAAAACCATCTTTCCTGGATTCAAGAGTCTTCATGGATATAATCTACACTTTCAGTGGAACTTTGTAACATTACTCAGTCGTCTTTCAAGAGATCGCGGCAGTATAACAGTATGAGCTTTTCATCATACTTTTATGTGAAATTATCCCATAACTAGGTGTCTTTTTTAAGCTTCTCTTTACTACATATGTAAATACTATTGTGTGAAGTTGATATACATCATACCCGGGGATGCTCCGTCAAAAAAAGTAAACGATGGTAAACTTTGTCTGGAGAAGTATGAGGATGTGTGAGGTTTTTTGTCTTGTGTAAGCCGGATTCACAATACTTCAGCTGTTTCTTCTGTTCGTGAGTCAAGAGACCTTAAAAGGTGTGGGCTATCCGGACTAACCGGAGCATGAATTTTGATGGTCATTCCCTGTAGTTTGAGGGTGAGTGCATGCTTTATTTGGGGTAAATGATATCTTCTTTTTCTGACCACCTCGTTTGCAAATGAAGAAAAATTGTGCAGACATCATAGTAATTGTGTGGGGACATTCATTACTCATAGTACTTCTGAACTTGGTAAGTAAAAGATTGAAGAATTTTTGTTTCGAATGGGAAGTATAGGGAGCACAGAATTTTGGCTTTAAGTAAAAATTTGAAGAATTTTTGTTCAGAATTAGGTATAGAGAGCACAGGTGATGAAATATAAAGGACTCCGCCTTTTTCTTGGGAGGCACAGGATCCCTCCGAAGGGCTCAATAATATATGAGGTATTAAGCATCAACGTCTTCAAGGCCGTTACAATATGGACAACAAAAGCTGCAATCCCAACCACGCAGCCTAATATATAATGTATTGGTACAATATTTTATTGAAAGTTATTTTTCATCCCATCCCAAGGCACCGCTTGTAGCAAGTACAACATTATTCCCCCACACCATTTTATGGTGGTCTTATAATAATTTAGTAATAAAGAAATAAAGTTAATAAATATATTAACAATAATGATATATATAGCTATATAAAATATAGTTGAAAATAGTTACATGATTAAATGTTATTTTAGTAATTATGATTCAGGAATGAAAAATAAATATTTGCAAAGTTTCCTTAATCTATTTGATGGTGATTGTGAGAGGTGGAAAGTGTTTTTTAGTAATAAAAGAAATAAAGATAATAAATATATTAACAATAATGATATATATAGCTATATAAAATATAGTTGAAAATAGTTATATGATTAAATGTTATTTTAGTAATTATGATTCAGGAATGAAAAATAAATATTTGCAAAGTTTCCTTAATCTATTTGATGGTGAAAGGTGGAAAGTGTTTTTTTTTTCTCAAGTATTGGAAAGTTTTTTTAATGTAATTAATGGAGACTTATAAAATATGTAAAGGAAAAGTAGTCCCACTTGATAGAAGGGAGATTGGGTGATGTTCGATATTCTTTATGAATATGAATAAGTTCATTCTTTAAACCCACTGCAAAGATATTGATTGCTTTTATAGTTCACATTAGTTTGTGAATACAATGAAGGCATGGAAAATATATAAAAGGAAAGTAGTTGCATCTTTTTAGATGGAAGATTGGGTGATGTTGGATGCTCTCTATGGATATGTTTATTCTCTAGATTCTTTGCAAAGATGATTGATTGCTTTTGTGATTCACATAATTATTATCAATTATAATAGACATATAAAATATATGAAGTGAAAGTAGTTGCATTGTGTTAGATGTGGGAGATTGGGTGATGTTGGATGCTCTTTGTATGTCTAACATAATTATTATCAATTATAATGGAGACAAATGAATATATGAAGGTAAAGTGGCTGCATTGTGTTAGATGGGAGGTTGGGTGATGTTGGATGTCTTTTGTAGATAGGTTCATTCCTTAAACTTGCAGTAGAGCTTAAGCTTTTATTGATCATATAATTAGTATTAATTATTCTCCCCATCTCTAAACATATATGTGATTGAATCTTTTTTCTTTTATGCATATTATTGGTTATTTATGTAATGTCTCTTGATTCTATTACATTTTTATTTTATTTATTTCAATTTTTAACAATTACATATTTATATCCAAAGTTACATAATTCAATGATCTTATTTCGTTTTAGAAAGTTTAGGGTTCATCTTAATTCCATGCTTGTTAGGCACCCAAGTTTTCATTGTGACACTTTGGGAGTTCTTTACTTTCATCTTAGTTAGGGGGATATCGTGATCATGACTATGTCTCTAAACTTAATCGTCACCACCAACCTTGTTCATTACCTTGTATGAACAACTTCTCTAGTGTCAACCTTCAAGCACACATGTTATTGGATGCTCACCTACACTAAGTTTAATTTATTCAAGTTCAACAACTAGGCCTAAGGTGTAAACATAAATGAATTGAGGCGTGGGGTTAAATATAGTATATAAAAATTGCAACTTTAATACAAAACACCTTAAAACACTTATTATTCTTAATTAAGATCTCCACTTGTAGTTATTGATAAAATTTTAGAACTTAGTTTGGCAGTCTAGTCCTAAAACAAGAGCTCTACCATCTTTTAAGCATGTGTGACATAAAAAATAAGAACTTATATTAGGAATTATAAAGGTACTAGAGCCGTCAATCGTCATTTATTATGTCAATAGGCATTCCTATTTTGGAAATAGGATGGAGGGTGCGAGATTGGACAATGGGGATACATTCAATAGTCGTGTCTTCTTTTAATCTCCATCATTCAATAATTTAGTTGTTCCATTGTTAATTATAGGATTAGAGATGTTTGTATAGATAGCAAATGAGAGATGTTTGGTTGGTCGATGAGAAAGGTATTTACAGTTGATGGATGGTGATCCATATCAACATTCACCATTTGCTACTGAAGTGAAAGTACTAGTTTCTATCTATGACATAAATGTGTAGCAACCCTCACGATCAACTAGGTGGTGAGTCAACTCTTAACCCATAAGAAAACTATGAGCCAATAAGGAAATAATCAAGGAAAAGGTTGTAGGTAGCTAAAACACTACTACATTTGGGGTAAAAATGATGTTTATTTCAACATTAATTTGGACACAGGCTTTTTGTCATTTTGGGTGTCGAAATTCACTATATTTCAAACATCATATTATTGTGTCCTAAATTTCTTTTGTGAAATTACCAAACATTTCCACATTTTTCTTAGTCTATTTAATGTTGATATATCAATGTTAAAACATCTTTAGGACAAGGCTCAGACTGCAGTTGAAGAGGTCGAAGTGCAATTGGAGGTGGAGAAGGAAGAGACTCGTTCCTGTCCCAAGGATTGACTCGAGTCAACTTTAAAGACCTTTTTGCAAGATCTTTACTGTTGTTATGACTAGATATAACCTAGATCTAGAATAACTATTGTCTTTTAGTGATATATGGACTCATAATATGATAACAACTTCTATCCTTTTATTTGAAGACAATAGGTTGATAAGGGACCCTATTTCCTTTTTGACAACCCTCCATCCTCCTGTTGTAATTCCTCTTTACTCTAAATAATAGAAATAGAATTTTTTAGCTTAAAAAAAACATAATATTAAAGTAAATATAAACCAAATTACAACTTTAAATCCTTTCTTTTTTTAATTTCACAAATAAAAATTACTCTATTTCTCAATAAAATTCCTCTTTTTGCCTTAAACCTTGTCAATATTTAATTCTCTTTTAGCATTTTTTCCTCTCCTCTCCAACACAGGGCTTTTCTCTCAAATAAGGGTAGGGTTTGATTTTCTCTTAAGAAAGGGTAAGTTTGTATGTGAAGGATAGCTTCTTAATCCATAGGGATAATCACCTCCAATGATTTTCTTAATCTTGTTATGAATTTTTTTATTGAATTTAATTTTCATTGTTCAATGAAGTTTAGGCTTTACATTTTGCTTATTTTGTTGTGGCTAAATGATGACTTATCTTTGGATCATGGCTTCTATTGGTAACCATTTTATTCATTTATTTGTTTTATTATTGTCAGTTTCACATGCATAACCCTTACATTTTTAATTTCTACCCTTAAATGGGTAGATTTTTTCATATGATTGTTTCCATTTTTTGTAAAGGGTTTCACCTGTATTCTTAGGAAACCATTGTGCAATGTTTAAGAAGATTTTTCTTCTTCATGGCCAAAGCTTAAAACCCTTCAGAAATATTTGCAAGAAAACCTATAAAAAATTTCATTGCAAGAAAAGCTCTCAGATAATAGCTTTTACATAAAATAAAGAGGGTTGAAAACACCATCCAATAAGTAACTGTTTTTGCATAAATAAAAATTCTAAATTTTAAATGCATATTTATTTTATATTTGAGTTTCTCTTCATTTATTGGTTTTATTTTTTTGTTTTTGAATTAAGAATATTATATAAAAAAATATCTAACTAAAACAAGATAAAAATTAAATGTGTGAAATTAATTATAACCTAAAACATTGAAGTAAAATAAACTCAAGGAGCTAAAGTTGAAATACTAAGTCATCTAATGTGCACATTACCTTTAGATTTTTATTAATTTTTTTTTTTTTTTTAATGAATGTAGCAGAATCAAATTGAAGGTAAAACAAAATGTGGAATCTAAGAGAAAAAAATTTGAAATAAAAATATAAATTCATTTTTCTGATTTTGGGTTAACAACATTAGGTTTTAAAAGATGTTCCTTAGAGATTTTAAAGTTGTTAAGATTGAAAGAATCAATAGAGATGTGGAAAATTCAAAATTCTTTTTAAGAAAAAAAAAAAAAAAATTAGACTCAGGAACCACAAAGATCAACTAACTTAAAGTTTATGTGGAATCAATAAGCATAATCCTAAAATGAAATTTGATTAACTATTAATTAAACCAAAATAAATATTTTTGTTAAACTCTTAAGTTAAGATGGAGGAAAACTCACTTTTAAGTTTAAAATTTTAGAAAAATAAGATAAAAACATAGGTTGTTGTGTTAAAGGTTTGAATTCCTCAATGAAATTAACGAAACAAAAAAAAGGAATTTTTTTTTTTAAGAAAAAACAACAAACCAAAACAATAATAAAATGAAATATATATA
>JZKD02S1674209.1:498493-512779 GCA_000966675.3 Picea glauca | reverse complement strand
GTGAATGGACAAGAGATATGATTGGAAAGTACAAGGATTAATGAGTGAACATAGTAGATATTAGAATTTTTCATGATGTAGGAAGGCTGAATAGTACTTGAACCAGATCAATTGTGCCTCCATATAGGCTATGAGAAAATTTCAAGTCAGATGTTAGTTAATGTTACCAGTGAAATCATGTGATTGTTGGTCCTGACCGATACTGCCATGTCCTAGAATCACCCCTTTGTATAACGAAGGGATAATAGTCCATGGAATTATAAGTAGTCTGTTGAGTGGTTAAGTCTATATAATGTGAGTGCCCTAGGGGTTTTTCAGGATGTTGAATCCATTTATGCATTCAAAAACACAATTTAAACAACCTAAAGTTGTGATTTTTCCTAGATTTAGATCATTGAATTCAGGTGAAAAATGCCAATTAAATGTATTCTAATGTTTAGACTATGCCACGATGGGGGAAACTTGGGAAGGATTCAAGCGTCCAACTTAGAGGTCATTGTAATTCACTCGTATGCGGATAGTGCCACCAGTCAAGAAAAAACATGCCGCATTAACATCGATAGTCCAGGAGGCACCAAGACAGAGAAAGGGGGAGTCTCCAACAACAATTTGAGGACCAAAGGAAATGGAGCACATCTTGAGGGGATGAATCGATGATGCCAACAATTTCAAGGGAATTGTTCAATACAAGGAGACAAGAGACAAAGTAGTTCGCCAGAAGGAATATACCTTCAGTGCACTACAAATTTTGGAACCCATTCTCAATGTAAGCTACTTTAGTACCACCCCACAATGTGAAACTTGTGACTGGATAAAACACCCTTCTGAGTATCAATTGCAACAGATAACTGTCTATAACAATGTAGAGTGTGCCTCAAGTACTAAGCATCACCTCAAAGTTGTAACAATTGGCTTGAAGACCTGTGAATTCATGTAAAGTTAGTTATGATCCACTTATGTAAGTGACCTATGGGTCATGGTGGTCCCCATGGGGAACATAATATATAATTTTGTAAGTAGAGAGATAGCAAAGGAGAGGCTTGTTAGATATTCCTTGGGAGGAATATTCAGAGAGAAGAAAGTTGTAGAATCTGTATTACAGTTTTCCCAGTTTTGTAATGAAGATTGTATCTGTGATGTTTTTCATATAAAGATCCTTCTGTATTTATGAGTAATTAATGGGAGATCAGTAATGTGTTTGACTCATACTTGTCTTATATGTGATTCTTGCTGTGATCTTTAATAATTATTTGCAATGTTTAAGTGATCTTTAATTCGTGTTTTTACTAATGTCTGAATCTACCTACAAGAAATTATATTTCGGGTTTTTTTAGGAGACAAAAATCATTGTTATGATATTTCTAGTGGAAATGAAATATACATTGACGAGATGCCTTCTACTTTTAAAGTTAGCGATCATTTCCTTTATAGACTGCCTCTATCAGATAAGACTATAGCCTATCCTTATGACTTTGACTCTTACAATCATCCTTAGACAGGTCACTCTTTAAACAAATAGTTCCACAACTTCATATTGATGCCAAGACAAAACCATGAGACAAACTCTCTATAACTTTACATAAACAAAAATTAAAACAAGACCAAAAATCCATTTATCAAAAAAAATGTAAGAGTATCAAATCTGTATGAGTATGGTCCTTAATCTCATGAACAAGAAAAACCAATTCCTCCAAAATGAGTGCTTCCTTTGATAATCAAGCAACTTTGTGGTTGAATTCTCGGTAGACATGAGCAAAGGACACATCTTCAAAAACTATTTTCTTTTCCATAATCCTATTGAAAAAAGGCCCCATCTCCAAGTTAGAAATGTTACTTTTACCATTTTCCCAATCCATCAGAAGTTTGAAGTCACCAAAGACCTGTATCCTCTTAACATGTCTGTCCACTGCAACCTTAATTTTGATCTAGAGTGCATAGAGTTCTGCTTTATTGTTTGTGCCCAAACCTGCCAAATGTTATATTATACCTTATATTTGAGTTGTGCAAGTTGTTGGGGATGTGGTTTATCATAGTAGACCCGTTCATGTTGTTTATTTTGCAATTGAAAGTTTAAAAAGGGTGGTTGTGCAAAAGAGACAAAGTTTTCCTTGTAATTTGCAAGGTCTAAACTGTACTAAGTGACAAATGAAAATGCATGCCCAATCTTCCCTATATCTCTGAAATTTGTTTTATAAGTTTTAAGATGGATTTACATAATTGGTAAATTTACCTATGCATCTAAAGTTCAATTGAAGAACAAAAGAGGTTTCTTTCATGCACCTAGAATCGGGATTTCATATAAATTTGAATGCAAAATTGCCTTAGCCTCAAATGCACGCCCTAGTCCCAATTTTGACCCAAATTTAGTGGTTCAATTTGCATATGTTGTAGTTTGTGATTTTACACCTGTCTGTAACATTATATTGGAAATTTCAAAAAGAAACCTACCCGATGTGCATAAAGGCTAAAAATTGCCTTCTAAAACCAAAGGGCCAAATTCTTAATGTTGGTTATATGAAGCTGCAAGGTCTAAACTATACACTACAAAAATGATGATTTATGTGCAAAAATATTCACGACATTTTGATGAATTAGAGAATGGTGGGTTATGAGAGAAACCAAGGTCAATTTTTTTATTAAGAGTCATAAAAGTCTCTTCTGTGCAAAAATATGCAAGAGATGCCTACTAAAAACCTCAGAATGCACAACTTGTTTGTAAAAAATAACCCAAGGTTGTATTATACCTTAGATTTGATTTGTGCAAGTTGTTGGGGGTGTGGTTTATCATATTAGACCTGTTCATGTTGTTAATTTTTCGATTGCAAGTTTAAAGAGGGTGGTTGTGCAAAAGAGGCAAAGTTTGCCTTGTAATTTGCAAGGTATACACTGTACTAAATGACTAAATGAAAATGCACACCCAAGCCTCCCTGTAGCTCTAAAATTTGTTTTATAAGCTTTAATATGGAGTTACATAAATGGTAAATTTACCTATTCTTCTAAATTTCAATTGAAGAACATGAGAGGTTGCTTTCATGCACCTGGAATTAGGATTTCATGTAAATTTTAATGCAAAATTGCCTCAGCCTCAAATGCATGCCCTAGTCTCAAATTTGGGCCAAATTTAGTGGTTCAATTTGCATAAGTTGTAGTTTGTGATTTTACACATGTCTATAAACTTATATTGGTATTTTCAGACATAAACCTACCTGGTGTGCATAAAGGCTAAGAATTGCATTGTAAAAACAAAGGGCCAAATTGTTAAAGTTGGCTATATTAAATTGCATGCCCAAAGTTGGATATGGCTCCATAATTTAGGATTTAAGTTCTAAATTGACGATTACAATATGTACAACATGTTTGTACAATTAGTAGTGCATTTACACTCCCAAAAGGATGCTTTCTATGCACAAAGATTCATGGAATTTTGATCAATCAAAGGATGGTGGGTTAGGAGAGAAACTAATGTCACTTTTGCATTAAGAGTCATAAAAGACTCTTCTGTGCAAAAATAGGTAAGAAATGCCTAGTAAAACCATTGAAATACACAAATTGTTTGTAAAAAGTAACCCAATGTTGTATTATATGTTAGATTTGAGTTGTGCAAGTTGCTAGAGATGTGGTTTATCATAGTAGACATGTTTATGTTGTTTATTTTTCAATTTCAAGTTTAAAAAGGGTGGTTGTGCAAAAGAGACAATTTTTTCCTTGTAATTTGCAAGGTATGAATTGTACTATGTGACTAAATGAAAATGCACGCCCAAGCTTCCTTGTAGCTCCAAAATTTATTTTATAAGTTTTAAGATGGAGTTACATAAATGGTAAATTTACCTATGCATCTAAAGTTCAATTGAAGAGCAGGAGAGGTTGCTTTCATGCACCTAGAATTGAGATTTCATGTAAATTTGAATGCAAAACTACCTCAGCCTCAAATGCATGCCCTAGTCTCAATTTTGAGCCAAATTTTATGGTTCAACTTGCATAAGCTATACTTTGAGATTTTACACCTGTCTATAAACTTATATTGGCATTTTCATGCATAAAACTACCTGGTGTGCATAAAGGCTAAGAATTGCATTATAAAACCAAAGGGCCAAATTGTTAAAGTTGGCTATATTAAACTACATGCCCAAAGTTGGATATGACTCCATAATTTAGGATTTAAGTTGTAAATTGATGATTACAATATTTATAACCTGTTTGTACAATTAATAATGTATTTACACTCCAAAAAATATGATTTCTATGCACAAATATTCATGACATTTTGATGAATCGGAGGATGGTGGGTTAGGAGAGAAACCAAGGTCAGTTTTGCCTTAAAAGTAATAAAAAACTCTTCTTTGCAAAAATAGGCAAGCAATTCCTAGTAAAAGGATCGAAATGCACAAATTGTTTGTAAAAAGTAACCCAATGTTGTATTATACCTTAGATTTGAGTTGTGCAAGTTGTCGAGGATATGGTTTATCATAGTAGACTTGTTCATGTTGTTTATTTTGCAATCTTAAGTTCAAAAAGGGTGGTTGTGCAAAAGAGCCAAAGTTTTCCTTGTAATTTGCAAGGTATAAATTGTACTATGCGACTAAATGAAAATCCATGCCCAAGCTTCCCTGTAGCTCCAAAATTTGTTTTATAAGTTTTAAGATGGAGTTACATAAATGGTAAATTTACCTATGCATATAAAGTTCAATTGAAGAATAGGAAAGGTTTCTTTCATGCACCTAGAATTGGGATTTCATGTAAATTTGAACGCAAAACTGCCCCAGCCTCCAATGCACACCCTAGTCTCAATTTTGAGCCAATTTTTTTGGTTCAACTTGCATAAGTTGTAATTTGTGATTTTACACCTATCTATAAACTTATATTGGCATTTTCAGATATAAACCTACCTGGTGTGCATAAATGCTAAGAATTGCATTGTAAAACCAAAGGGCTAAATTGTTAAAGTTGACTATATTAAACTGCATGCCCAAAGTTGGATATGGCTCCATAATTTAGGATTTAAGTTGTAAATTGATGATTAAAATATGTATAATAACATTTTTGTACAATTAGTAGTGCATTTAAACTCCAAAAATTCTGATTTCTATGCACAAAGATTCATGACATTTTGATGAATCAAAGGATGGTGGGTTAGGAGAGAAACCAAGGCCAATTTTTCATTAAGAGTCATACAAGACTCTTCTGTGGAAAAATAGGCAAGCGATTCCTAGTAAAACCATCGAAATGCACAAATTGTTTGTAAAAAGTAACACAATGTTGTATTATACCTTAGATTTGGGTTGTGCAAGTTGTTGGGGATGTGGTTTATCATAGTATACATGTTCATGTTGTTTATTTTGCAATTTCAAGTTTAAAAAGGGTGCTTGTGCAAAAGAGGCAAAGTTTTCCTTGTAATTCACAAGGTATAAACTGTACTATGTGACTAAATGAAAATGCACGCCCAAACTTCCCTGTAGCTCCAAAATTTGTTTTATAAGTTTCAAGATGGAGTTATATAAATGGTAAATCTACCTGTGCATCTAAAGTTCAATTGAAGAACATGAGATTTTTCTTTCATGCACCTAGATTTGAGATTTCATGTAAATTTGAATGCAAAACTGCCTCAACCTCAAATGCACACCCTAGTCTCAATTTTGTGCCAAATTTTGTGGTTCAACTTGCATAAGTTGTACTTTGTGATTTTACACATGTCTATAAACTTATATTTCCATTTTCAGACATAAACCTACCTAGTGTGCATAAAGGCTAAGAATTGCATTGTAAAACCAAAGGGCCAAATTATTAAAGTTGGCTATATTAAATTGCATGCCCAAATTTGGATATGGCTCCATAATTTAGGATTTAAGTAGTAAATTGATCATTCCAATATACATAACATGTTTGTACAATTACTAGTACATTTACACTCCAATATGTTTTCTATGCACAAAGATTCATGACATTTTGATGAATTAGAGGATGGTGGGGTGTGAGGGAAACCAAGGTCAGTTTTTCATGTTCAATCATAAAAGACTCTTTTGTGCAAAAAGACTCTGTAATTTGGAAGGTCGAACCTGTACTAAGTGAAAACATTAAAACACACGCCCAAGCTTCCATGTAGCTCAAAAATTGTTTTAAAGGTTGTAATATGGAATTAGATACATTGCAAATTTACATATGGCATTTAAAGTGCAATTGAAGAACACGAGCAGTTGCATTCATGCTGCTAGATTTGGGATATCATGTAAATGTGAATGAAAACCTACCTCATAGTAAAATGCACGCCCTAGTGCCAATTTTGACCCATTTTATTTTGCATCCAACAACACTCTAATAAGACCTGTAGTCACTATTAAAAATATAAGGTAGATTGAAAACAAGTAGGGTAATCAGACTGAAGGATCAAAGCACACACACACACACACACACACACACACACACACACACACACACACATATATATATATATATATATATATATTAGGTGATAACCAATTGAATTATTGTTACTAATTTTAAAATTTGGCAACAACACCATTCCATTAGTGTCACATGTGCATCTTTGACGATAATTAACAATAGCTTACAACTAGAAGAAATGGCAATGGAATTTTTTTTTAGAAATACATGTAGGAAAAAAAATCTACACGCTAATATACAACATGGTATATCACCTATATGTTGAAACAAGTAAAAAAAATAATGCAAGTAAAGTATTAAAAACATTTTCTTTTCCTACATAAGTTTACACGACTTCAATTGAAAATTCTTGGTTTTCCCAAGAGTAGTTGCTATTAACTATTCATCCATATGTAGTGAATATTCCCAAAAAATTTGGGATGCATAATCATTGATTTTGAAATATTTATAAGAAAACATATTTTATGTTCATGGAAAATGTTTATATTTAAGTGAAAAATATAAGTGTATGCATAACTATAATAATAAATTATGCTACAAGTTTTCTTTTTTTCCAATGAAAATATGAAAATTTGTTGCCTAAATTTCTTGAAAATAAATAAAATTTAGTCACACTAGTGAAATTCCGCTTAAAAAAAAACATTGGATCAAAGCACTGAATGTAGCATTGACATCTGCAAGAATTCTCCCATAACATCTTGATTCCTCAACAACTCATCATTCCAATATTTATAACTTGTTTGTACAATTAGTAGTGCATTTACACTCCAAAAAGGATGATTTCTATGCACAAAGATTCACAACATTATGATGAATCATAGGATGGTGGGTTATGAGGGAAACCAAGGTTAGTTTTTTATTTTTAGTCATAAAAGACTTTGTTGTGCAAGGTCGAACCTGTACTAAGTGACAACATTAAAATGGACACCCAAGCTTTCTTGTAGCTCAAAAAATGTTTTAAAGGTTGTAATATGGAGTTAGATACATTGTGAATTTACATATGTCATTTAAAGTGCAATTGGAGAACATGAGAGGTTGCTTTCATGCAAATATATTTGGGATATCTTGTAAATGTGAATACAAAACTGTCTCAAATTATAATGCATGCCCTAGTGCCAATTTTCAGCCAAATTGAGTGGTTCAACTTGCATAAGGTTTCACTTGTGATTTCGCACCTATCTATAACCTTATATTGGCATTTTCATACATAAACATACATGATGTGCATAAAGGATAACACTTTTTAAAGAACAAGTGTTTATTCTTATTACAAATTCTTCTTTCTCAACACAATTTAAAATTCCTTACAAAAACTAAGCATAGTATAAAATCTATATGAGTGCAAATATGAAATTTTGCATTGGCTTAAGTACATTGAAACCAATAAATTATAAATAAAATCTCTTGTTAACATATCTTTCAGATGAATATTTCTTGTAAATATCCTTTAGATAAACATAACACACATTCGTCGAATAAGAGATGATTCATTAAAGAAACAACATAAGTCATTTATATTAAAAGTGAGATATATTAAGTATTAGGCTAAAAGCCTAGAATTATCAAAATTACAAAAGATGTCTAAATCACATCCTCACACACATTACTTAAACATATAATGATATGAGTCTATTTAGGCATCACCCATTTCCTCATCTTTGCAAATCTAGACATTATGCCCATAGGTAGATGAACTAACACCGCCAACTCCATTATTCTCCTCAGTTTGGATTATGGGACATTTTAGAACATGAATACCATGTTTAATCCCCATTAAATCATTCATAATTATGTTCAGTTTGTTCTCAACCATGAGTTGAAAGGCCACCATGGGTTGTTCATTCCTTGCATGAGCTTTAAACTTGTTATCCCTTGCTTTATGATCACTCTTAATTGAATGAGTAGGAACTTTATGAAATGTATCTACGAACCTTTTTGAAATAACTGATGTTGCAAGAACAATAAATGTAGAATTTGTAACACTAGCAATAGTTGCAAAAGTATTCATGGTCTTCGAATTATTCTCATTTCTTCAGGAATTTGAGGCTTCCATCGCCATTGGACAGGTGTAATTGTCGGGATTCATAGTGCCCAATATATTATTATCTTTCGAATACAAAAGATCAACGAAATGACCATTAAATGGATCATGAGCCAAATGAGAAAATCTATATAAGTTTTAATCCTTCATTGACAACAAGTTCAAAAAGTTTCATGGCACTTTGAAGGGGCAAGATGTAGTAGAATTGTTGGCAGGGGATTTCGAGTTGTTGCACAAACTGAAAATTATTTTCAAGAAATTACCTCCCCCACTTTATGAGCAATACACTAATTTGGATGAGGCGGTAAGAAACTTGAATGATCACAAGTATTCGATGGAACAAAGTGGAAAATATTGTGTCAATTTGTTAAATTACCATTGGGAAGACAAGGTGAATCGAGTGACACTCTCCCAACTCCCTAAGGGAATATTTTACTGAGTATTTTTTCATGTGCATTAATTTTTACCTAAGTGATGTTATGATATAGTTGAATGTATTAATCATGAAGTTGTTCTAAGTGTTTTATGAAGCTGTAATAGGAATACCTTGTATGTTTTATTGTATTGTTATTATGAATCCATCCATCGATCCCCTTTAAATCACAGATATCTGATACATATGGGAATTGTAGGTGTGTTCAGACCTAGGTGTGCATTTTCATCATGCCCTGGTTTCATGCATTTTTAAGCATTTTTCCCTTTATGCATTTTTTTTCATTTACAAAACAGTTTTTAGACTTTATGCACAGTAGAGGGTTTTTGGTTTCAAAATGCACAACTAAAATATAAATATATGTAAAATCATAAAATACAAACTCCACACTTTTATCACTCAATTTGGAGGTCATATGATTCCTAGGCATGCATTTTATAGTAATCTAGTTTTACCATCCATTTTACAAAAGGTCTTGAATTTGTGTTCCAGGTAGAAGTCATTTTTCATTTGAAAATGCAATTCAGATGATATAGATAGATTCAAAATGTTATTAGCTTCACCCCAAAACTAAGATCACTAAATTTGAAGCTATATAGAAGCATAGGCATGCATTTCCATTAGGGAACTTTCCACTGATTTGGTCTCTCAATTTACAAGGTAGATTTTTCCTCTTTTACACAACAACCACTTTTATGTTCTCAAACACAACACTAAATATGTAGACATGCATAAAATAATCTAAGAAAGCATCATAAACTTGAATCACTCAATTTGTAGGTGTGTTAAGGCCTAGGCGTGCATTTTCATCATGCCCTGGTTTCATGCATTTTAAATCATTTTTTCCTTTATGTATTTTTTCGCATTTACAAAGCAGTTTTTAACCTTTATTAAAAATAGAGGGTTTTTGGTTTCAAAATGCACAACTAAAGTACGAATATATGTAAAATGATAAAATACAAACTCTGCAACTTTTATCACTCAATTTGGAGGTCATATGATTCATAGGCGTGCATTTTAGAGTAATCTAGTTTTACCATCCATTTTACAAAGGGTCTTGAATTTGGGTTCCAGGTAGAAATATTTTTTCATTTGAAAATGCACTCGGATTATAAAGATAGATTCATAATGCTATTAACTTCATCCCAAAACTTAGATCACTAAATTTGAAGCTATATAGAAGCACATGTGTGCATTTCCATTAGAGAACTTTCTACTGATTTGGTCTCTCAATTTTCAAGGTATATTTTACCTCTTTTACAAAGTGGCCACTTTTATGTTCGCAAACACAACACTAAATATGTAGGAATGTGTAAAATAATCTAAGACACCCTCATAAACTTGAATCACTCAAATTTCAGGTGTGTTAAAACCTGGGCATGCATGTTTCATCATGCCTCGGTTTCATGCATTTTTTAGAATTTTTCCCTTTATGATTTTTTTTTTTAATTTATAGCAAGGTTATGTCTTTAGACAAATTATGCACACATGAATGGTGCTCGTAGGAAGATGAATGAAATGGATGTTGATCAATTGTCTAATATGGATGTTGACACCATAAATTCAACCAGCCTCTATTTAATGATTCATATTTTTTTTTTGTATCTTTAACATTCATTTTAATATCTCATGCTTCTCATATTATAAGGTAACATTTTAATATGTAATGCTTCTTATATTGTGGCAGGGTGATCGTAGGAAGGCTGAGACAACTGAACCTTTTGGGGCCCATGACACACCCTCGACGTAGTGCACACCAGACCAAGCACTTGATGGTGAAGATGAGGAAATTGGTGATTCTACAAATTGTTTTCTTGGATTGTCACATGTTACCAGCAAGAGAACACTTCCAGTTACCTTTTTAGTGGACGAGAACATTGTTCCAATCAAGATACAAAAAATCCAAGGTATTTATTAATGTCTTAATTATTTTCTATTATCTAATTGAAACATACTTCTCTACGATTATTTTAAATTAATGTTCATATTTTTCTATAGGAAACAACACCTTTTTTAAGCATATGAATGACAAGGAATTAGATATTTTTGGGCCCAACATATGCACACGCTGGAATGCTCATAATCCCAGTTTGAAGAAGGAACCTATTGACCACTTGGTTGGCCGGTTTGGTGATTCCTTCAACAAAATTGGAGGCACCTCAATGGCCGATACCTATTTGAAATATGTGAGGAACCAATATAGGGTTCATTTGCAAACAAACCCTAGGTATGAGTGTCCTTCGATGATTCCTGAGATTGAGTGGAATAATCTAATGGAGGATGCAAAGGAGAATACAATGAGAAAAGAAGGAAAGACACCACCTATAACATGAAGGTATATCATATTTTGAATTTAATATGTTGATTTTTCGTTAGTTCTATATAAAAATTGCGATATACAACCTATTGGAAACTTTTTCTAGGCTCCCAGACACATCAAAAGCAGCCAAGGAAAGACTAGAAAAAGACGGACAACACAAACTTAACCAGGGTGGTTACATGAAACTAAAAGCACGAATTGTAAGTACAAAATAATTAAATCATATCATTCTTATCATCATCCAACTTTTATTTAATTGCATCCAATAAGCCAAATTTGAGATCTTGTGCAATGCAGAGGGCTCAATTCAAAACTGTGACCACAAAAGAAGACCTCAGACTCTGTTTCAAGTGCGGCTTTCAAGTTGTGGTTGAACATCGACAAAGCATGGGGAAAAAACAATATACCCCTTTGAAAAACATCGCAAGTAAAATCAATGGACTTTATTTTTTGATTGCTTGTAAAATCTATTCACGATTGATTTCACCCATAAATGAATGTGTCTTTCTGTTTTAAGCAAGGGAGAAACAACACTAATGAGGTCAACAATGGACAACAACCCCATGATAGTGGAGTGCAGTATGATGATGGTGGTGTGCATCCCAACCATTACGGTGGAGTGCAACCCGATAATGGTGGTGTGTAGCCCGACCAGGAAGGTGGAATGCAACTCGATGATGGTGGTGTGCATCTCGACCATGACGATATTATGGCTATAAAATTAGAAGTATGGATTAATAAAATTATTAATGTTTACTTGCAAATGGTGTACTTATAACTTTTCTTGTTTCAATGGCAGAGCATGTAGATGAGAATGCTCGGCAAGAGAAGAAACACATGGCAGTTGAACCAATGGTCTTGACTACTCAACCTAGTAAATAACATTGTAATGATATTTGCATTAATGAACTACTTCTGTGAATAATAACTAACCATATCAATTTAACCTTTTTTGTTATTGTAGTCGAGGTCCCTCAGCAACGGCCTACACGTCACCTAGAGTACTTGACTAGACATAAAATGCGTCAGAGCATGCATTTTGAATCAATACCAAGAGAGGGACCAACAAATGAAGCAGTTCTAGACATGGATCAACCAATAAATAGATTTCTGAAAACTAAAAAAGAAGAAAAAGAAGTGATTGTATATATTATAACAAGAAACATGTATAATGGAAACATATTTTGATGATAAAATATATTAATATATACTATTTTTTACTACCTTCTTATGGATGTATGTTATATGTTTTGTATGTACAAAACCACATAGTTACACGGACATTTTTTCTTTAATTTACCTTTAAATTTTGTTTTTCTACTTTCTATGCATGAATTGTACTATGCCACTTTCAATTATTTTCCAATAGATAGATTGGGTGTGGGGAATTGAAAGTGATGCGAGGGGGTGGGTGGGGGGGCAGGGGGGGAATTGTTGGAGTACTCCACACACACCTAGGATTTATTTTTCCTAAGTTTGATCAGTTGACTGGAGTCTAGATGCTACATTGGGATTATCACCATGCAACATTGGGATCATCACTAGATAATATGCATTGTCCTTGGAATCATAACCATAATAGTGCATTACTCATGATTCCATGATCTCCTCCTCACTTCACTATGTTTTAGTGAGTTAACTGAAGACTAAGAGACTAGTTAACTCAGACTAGGTGGCAGTTCACTCCCGTAATTACCCGAGAGACTAGAATAGGTGGCAGTTTACTCCTATAACTGTTGGTGTGTGTCCAAATCACTCTAGACCACGACTATGGTGCATTGGATTATTATCCAGTGCACATCAGTTGATTTATACAGAGTATATCATGTGTAGATTATCATTCATTCATTTGGTTAATGCAAATTCTTCCATTCTTTCTCTCTTGCTTCTCTTTTCTCATATTTTCTCTGCAACTATGTATGTCAATTCCTAGATATATCTATTCTATGCAATTTCAACACATTTACATGGTATCATAGTTGACAGGTTGCTAAGGAAAAGACACACCAAATAATTTTTGCAGGTACCAAAGATTGAAGACAACGGAAAAAATGAATTTTCAAAAGAATTCATTCTTACACCATACAATTTATTTGCATGGAAAGAGAAGATGATCATGCAAATTTGAAGCAATGGATTGTACATTTTAACCATGAACACATAGACAGAACCAACATTAGCCATAGAAAAATCCAAGTATCTAAATCGAATGGATGAAGCGTTTGAAACAATTTGCAGTCTCATTTCTCCTGAACTCCTCTTTCACATATCCTCTTGTAAAAACCCTAATGAAGCCTGGACCACCATGGAAGGGATTTTTGGAAAATAGGATGATATGCGGGGACACATGCTCGAGGTGGAATTGCTCACATTGGATCCAAAAACCTTCAACAATATCCAAGATTTCTTTACCAAATATAAGGATTTGATGTCGCAACTCAAAGCTTGCGGGGTTGATAAATATAAGGAGGAGAAACAAATGGTTCTCACCATTCTCTCCAAACTTGGTCCATAATACTCAGTGTTTGTATCCACATTTCATTAAGTTAGATTCTCATCTGGATCTACTTGGAAAATTCTCTCTCTTGAGGACTTTATCGAGTCTCTGACACAAGAGAAGAGCAAGCTCAATAATATGGGAAAAATCAAAGGCCCAAAGATGCATGCACTTACTGTGAAATATGGTAGCGGTCATCAATATTATAAATCTAAAGACAAAGAAAAAAGGAAAGAACATGAAAATCCAAAGAAGGAAGGGTACTCAAAACCCTTCCACGATGCCTTCGGATCCAAAGGGGGAAAGGGAAGAAAAGGGGAGAAATGCACTTATTTCCATAAATGATTCCATCCAAAATACACATGTATGCAAACGAAAATAGATCTAATGACCCAAATACTTCAGCAAAACAACCTTGGAGATCGCATCCCCGAGGGTGCCAAAAAGAAGAAGCGAGAAGATCAGAATCCCAAGTGATCCGGATTTTATGAGCATAACGAAATGAATACCGATTATTAATAGGTGCTTAACACAAAAATAACAGAGATACAGTAAAACTGGTTTTCTATTAAATCACGAAATAAGCTGAAACTGTA
>JZKD02S1674209.1:444961-462060 GCA_000966675.3 Picea glauca | reverse complement strand
TGATGTCCTATGTAGAGGGTATGATTACACCTCTGAGCCCCAAAAACTAAAATTGTTCCCCTCCACTCTGAAAGGATCATCTCTACGTTGGTTCATGGGATTGGGAGGGGGAACTATAAACTCATGGGACGAAATAAAACAGGCCTTCTTGACAAAATATTAGGATTATTGTAGAACTAGAGACTTAAAAGACGAAATCTTTCAAATGAATGCAAAAGAAAATGAATCATTAGAAGAATATGTCGAGATATTTCAATATAATTTACAAAGATCACCCAATGGCACGTTACCAGGTGAAGTTCTTAAGGCAACTCTGATTAAGGGTATGAAAGATGAATGGGTAGAAACATTGAATTTAATGGGGAAGGGTGATATTTATCAAGAGTCTTATGATGACATCGTCCTACTGTGCATCAGGTGCTTTAGAGGAAGTTCACAGACCAGATCAGGGATGCGTATCCCCCTCACCAGAAATAGCAATATTACCAATGGTGGTGTTACACAAGCTGAAGTCGGTAATCTCTTAGAAAACTTCAAAATAGATATTCTGAGCACTCTGACTACACAATTGGATGTATTGCGGGCCAAACAGAAGAAAACAGAAGTGGAACAAACGTTGGTCATATTTTGCCACAGGTTCAGAAGGAAACATGGTCCAAGGGATTACCCTTTGGACGTGGTTCGGGTTTGTGCTATCTGCACAAAAGATCACGACATGGAACAATGTCCATCTCTTCGTGGACTGAAAGTTGTCTTTAGAGAAGCAGAAGAAGAAACATAGTCGTTATATCTGATGGCCCAGTGACGTCAATGGCAGAATCGACCTCCAAATACACTACATGACCCTTCTTCTTTCCTCTCTGGACAGTATAATCAGTAGCAAGCTCCTGGTAGCACATGGCAGGGTCAGCCGTTTACTAATTAGAACTGACAACCCCAGCAATACCCACCTGCAAATCCCAATTGGCAAAACCAGCTCGTTGCAAATCCTCCATGGAAAAATCAGCCAACCACAATTTCTACTTGGCCTCACTCACAATATCCCACCTCATCTTGGAAAAACTCAAATAACAACATCTACCCTTCAAAGTGGCCCAACATGACTACCCAAAACCCAAATTGGAATCAGATTTGGCAGCGCCCCATGGGGACACACAACCAACCTGTAGGGATGGCCCCTCAAACTCAGCCTATGCTACAAGCACCACTCCAATTGCCTCAAAATCCGTAATCACAATTGCGCCCTCAACTACCAACACAGCCTCTCCCGAATCCAAATAACAGACCGGATCAACTCGTCCAGATTATGGAGAATGGGGAAGGAAAGACCAACTTGGTAGGGTGTAGAAAATTACAGTTGAGATCGGGATGGATAATCTCTCCTGAATAAAATAACGTTTTTCAAGAATAGGGGAGTGGAAAACAACCAACAATAACACCTTCGACTGTGGTAATAACATAAGAAATCGAGCAAGGGGGGAACATAGTTGAACCACAAGATCCTGATAAGGACGCAACTCCCTCCCCTCCGTTCCCCGAAAGATTGATGATCACAAAACCGGTCGTATATCCCAACTTCGAAATAGTAGGGGAACTCAAGAATTTATATATTAAGATTCCACTCCTGCAAGCTCTCCAGGACATTCCAATCTATGCAAAAATGATCAAGGAGCTATGTGGGATAAATCCCATCAGAAAAATTAAAAATCCATCATCAACAGTCCGTGTGGTAGGAGCCTTGTCTGATCTAATTTTAGGTAGACAAGAACCGATCAAATATGCAGATTCGGGGAATCCCATAGTGACAGTTCAGATCCAGGGCTGTTCTTTTCCAAATACACTAGTCGATTTGGGAGCATCCATCAACATCCTGACTATGGAAACCTTCAATACCTTGGGTTTTAACTCCTTTGAACCCACCACAATAATTCTATAGTTGACAGATCGATCGATAGTTCGACCAATTGGCACATTACATGATGTAGCCATCTCCGTCGACTCTTGGGAATATCCGACAGACCTCCTCATCATCAACCCACAAATTGGACTTGAAGGGCATCCATTAATACTGGGTAGGCCATGGATTGCAACAACATATGCGTATATAGGATGCCAAGCAGGTAATATGACAATCACTAGAGGGGGTATCAAAAATAATCTCATTTTATATCCTCTTGCTAAGCCAAGTCCAACTTTCGTATATCCACAATTTCCACCACTGTGATACCCATAGAGGAATTTACGAGCCCCTCTTACACAGGAGGAATCCCTTAGACTTAAAAAATAGCTAGAGGGCGATGTAATCAGTGGGTTTATCAATAGTCCAACCACCATGAGCAACCCGACCTGCCAGATGCTCCAAGTTATTCTAGATTGTGAAGCACAGGGAGACCTGCTGGAAGATTTAATGGAACAACAAATTCCAACTACAGTGGTTCATAACAACAAACCTGTTGAGATTGCACTAGGTAGGTCTCTAAACATCAATTCCAATTTAGATGAACAACAACAACAAAATCTAATTCAGGTCCTCTCCAAATACCAACAAGATTTTGCATTGGAATATTCTGATATGAAAGGGATTGATCCACAACTCTGCACACACCACATTTATGTTGAAAAAGATGCCTGGCCAATCCGACAACCACAGAGAAGGTTGAATCCTCACCTTAGGGATATTGTTAAAGAATAATTACAAAAGTTGTTGGACGTAGATTTTATATATCCCATCTCAAATAGTCAGTGGGTTTCTCCATTAGTGATCGTTCCAAAGAAAAATGGGAAATGGTGAATCTGTGTCGACTACAGGGAACTTAACAAAGCTACTAAAAAAGACCACTTCCCTTTGCCTTTCATTGAGCAGGTCCTGGATACTTTGGCAGGAAAGAAATTCTTTTCTTTCTTAGACGTTTTTAGCGGGTACAATTAGATTCAGATTGCCCTAGAAGATCAAGATAAAACTACATTCACATGCCCCTGGGGCACTTTTGCATACATAGTATTACCCTTTGGACTTTGTAACGCTCCAACCACTTTCCAAAGGGCCATTCTGAGCATATTCAATGATATGATCAGCAAAGGGCTTGAAGTCTATATGGATGATTTCACTCCTTATGATGATGACTTCGATCAAGCACTGAATAACCTGGAGAAAATACTAGAGCGGTGCATTGCGACCAAGTTATGTTTAAGCCGCAAAAAATGTCACATGATGATGACAGAAGGTGTGGTACTAGGGAATTATATCTCTGCAAATGGAATTAGGGTAGATACAACAAAAATAGAGGTAATCCTTAATCTACCTACACCACACACACAAATTGAGGTACACATTTTCCTTGGCGCTTCAGGATACTATCGTAGATTTATGGAAAATTTTGCAAGAACCACTGCACCTTTACATGCTTTGACTGGTAATGTAGAATTTCAGTGGTCTGACAAGTGTGATGTGGCATTTGCAGGACTCAAGAAGTTGATCTTGACAACACTAGTGCTAAGGGGACCAAATTGGAAAATACCATTTCACATCTCCACCGATGCATCAGATATTTCCATAGGCGCTGTCCTTGGACAGGAGGAGGACAAGAAACCCTATGCCATTTATTTTATTAGAAAGAATCTCAATCCAACTGAACTTAATTACACAGTAATAGAGAAATAATTTTTAGCTGTTATACATGCCATCAATAAATTTCGTCATTATATAACAGGTTATCTGGTCATTCTGCATACTGATCATTCTGCTATTAGATATCTAGCTAATAAACCAATTACTAATGGACAGGTCACTCGATGGTTGTTACTATTGCAGGAATTTGATATCACCATCAAAGATTGACTCGGGAGAGAAAACCTTGTCGCAGAATTCCTATCCCGCATACCCAAAACAGACGACTCCTTAATAGTCGAAGATCGATTTCCAGGCGAGCATCTGTTTGTCGTTACTACAAAGGCACCTTGGTACGTTGATGTGGCAAATTACCTAGCAGCGGGAAGATTACCAGCACATCTTTCATCAAGGGAAAGAAAACTAATCGTCCAACGTAGCGCAGGATTCGCCTAGATCAGCGGATATCTCTTCCATACAGGAGCCGATCTCCAGATCCGCAGATGTGTACGAGATGACAAAATATACGACATACTTAAGGCTGGACATGATGAGCCTTGTGGTGGGAATTTTGCAGATCACAGGATTGGACACAAAATTTTGCAAATGGGCTATTATTGGCCCTCAATATTCAAAGACACGAAGAAATATGTCCAGACCTACGATAGTTGTCAATGGATGGGAAAACCAGGTCAGGCTGATGAAATGCCTTTGAAAGCACAATTAGTTGCAGAACCATTTGAGAGATGGGCACTAGACTTCGTTGGCCCCTTCAATCCAAAGTCAAATCAGAAGGCCTATATTCTAGTCSCAATGGACTACATGACTAAATGGGTAGAGGCAGAAGCCTTACCAAATGCAACAGAAGAAGTAGTCATCAAATTTCTTTTCAAATTATTTGTATGCTATGGACTACCAAGAGAAGTAATTACTGATGGGGGGTCACAATTTATAGCTCATAGAATCACCACCACCCTGAATAATTATCATATCAAACACATAATTACTTCTCCGTACCATCCACAAGCAAATGGGAAAGTGGAAAGCACCAATAAAATCCTGGAGGCAATCCTGACAAAGACTGTCTCAACAAACAGACAGAATTGGGCTTCAGAGATCCCAAATGTCTTATGGGCTTACCGCACAACATGTCGTAACACCACTGACTACTCTCCTTATCATTTAGTCTATGGCAAAGAACCCATCTTTCCAATCAAGTTTGAAATCAAGACTCTAAGGATGGCCCAGGAAATCGGACTGGATCTTACAAAAGAACATAAACAACACCTTCAGAAACTCAATGAATTGGATGAAGCACCTATGTCTGCTATAGAGCGCATGACTGTTATTCAACAACAGAGAACGACCTGGCACGACAAGCATATCACGAAAAAATCATTTAAGAAAGGTGATTGGGCATTCCTCTATGATTCCAGATTCCAGGATTTTCTTGGAAAATTACAGACACAGTGGCTAGGACCATATGAAATCAATGAAGTCCATGATAATGGCACAGTCATGTTAAGCACCATTGACGGGTCCAGATCTCCATTTAGGGTCAATGGACACTGGCTACGACTTTATCATCAGCCGCCCTCAAAAGAATCTTTCTACCAGGAAGTAAGTAAGGATCCTACCGTTCAAATTGTGTCTGGCTGGGAAGGTAATCTAGCCACCCCAACTCCATAAATGTTGAATTCTGCTAACACTGTACATACTGTATATAATGTTTTTTTTTTTTGGGTATCTTTTATTCAGATCTTTTTTTTACAGTCATTCGAGAAAATCAGAACTAGAGAGGATAACTGTAAATGAACTCATTTAGGACACTTTTCTGTTTCGAAACTCCTGCTTCATCCCATCACCCAAACCTTGTCTTTCGTAGAGAAATGAATGTGTCATGGTTCAACATCAACAATTGGGTAACTATAACGAAATTCATAACATTAACAAACCATCCACTACTTAATTTTTAAATAAACCATCTCATAAAGGAATTTAGTTGATGACTAATCAACCTTGACTTCAACCAAAATACATTTCCAGGTTTCTAAAAATTACCTATTCAGATGGTTAAAAACCTAACAATTGTTTTTTCTTTTGCACGCCTGTTGTTCCTTTGAACGGAACAATTGTTGTTCATTTTGTGCACCTGTTGTTCCTTTGAACAGAACAATTGTTGTTCCTTTTGCGCGCCTGTTGTTCCTTTGAACGGAACAATTGTTGTTCCTTTTGCGTGCCTGCTGTTCCTTTGAACAGAACAATTGTTGTTCCTTTTGCGTGCATGTTGTTCCTTTGAACAAAACAATTGTTKTTCCTTTTGCGCGCGTGTTGTTCCTTTGAACGAAACAATTGTTGTTCCTTTTGCGYGCTTGTTGTTCCTTTGAACGAAACAATTGTTGTTCCTTTTGCGTGCCTGTTGTTCCTTTGAACRGAACAATTATTGTTCCTTTTGTGCGCCTGTTGTTCCTTTGAACGAAACAATTGTTGTTCCTTTTGCAYGYCTGTTGTTCCTTTGAATGGAACAATTGTTGTTTTTTATGCGCGCTTGTTGTTCCTTTGAACGGAMCAATTGTCGTTCCTTCCCTACATTCCTGATAGAACGCTAAACCATTCCTTTGGGGTACAACTTCCACCGAATAATTTTCACCARCATTATTTCCAACGATCTATCATTATTTTKTGGACTATCTCCCATACCTTATCAAATTGTTTTTTTTGGATTACTTTCTTCAAAATATCTTAAATTTTGTTCATAACCTATAACCAACATAATTTGTTTCTTTTCCCTTATACATACAAATACACTTAAATGATATCTCACCCTTATAATTAATAAGGAGTCTAAGGCACACTTTTACTTGACATCCTTAAACTTCTTCACGCCATCCCTTACTCTTAAGGAGTAGATGAGCCTCCCTTCATACACTAAAAAAAAAAAAAACAATAAAATTTCTTTCTTTTCCCACAAAGAATAGGGGGTCTCATCACGAGCCAACCTACCATGATCATAGGATAATAACCTAAGTGACATTCCCACTATGGCTACCACACCGGGGCAATGGCCTTTGACGTTTCCTCGTCAAAGGACAAGAGGTCTCATCACGAGCCAGCTTGTCCACCTAAGTTACAATCTAGTGAGTGGCATTATCACCATCTAGCTACCAAACCAGGATAATGGTCCTTTTAGGGAAAAATTAAAAAAAAAATAAAAATAAATAAATAAATATTTTTTTTCAAAAAGAATAGGGGGTCTCATCACGAGCCAACCTACCACGATCATAGGATAATAAACTAAGTGACATTCCCACTATGGATACCACACCATGACAATGGCCTTTGACATTTTCTCATCAAAGGACAAGAGGTCTCATCACGAGCCGGCTTGTTCACCTAAGTTACAATATAGTGAGTGGCATTATCACTATCTGGCTACCAAACTAGGATAATGGTATTTTTGAAAAAAAAAATGATTCAAATAATCAGGGATATGGGCTCATCTAAGGGTTAAAAGGCAACCCTGTCGAGGCTATGAACGCCTACTGGTAACAGTGGCTCTGCCTGTGGTATGGAAGTTTACCTTAAATGCCAAGTTTCTGTGTATCTCTCGATCTCCTTCACTCAATAACGAGGCTACCATTTCAGTTGAATTCAATAAAACGAAAAAGACACAACATTATGATATTTGGTAGATTATTTAAATGAATAGATTTAATTTATTTGGCGTATGTATCCTTAAAGTATTCTTTTGAGTATAGGTATATTTCAATTCCACAAAAGTGGACTAACGTTTAATGATTACCGTTAAAATATGCTGCTTGAAAATAAATCATTGATCCCCATTGGCGGCGACAGTACAATCATTACCTCTCACCATCAATACCTACACTCATTACTCTCCCCTACACTGATGGTTGAGGTCGACCTTTACATTAATAAGGGGAGTGGACGCTCAACACGCTTCTCGACACAGATAGTAATGATTGTAATAAATATCCACATTTGTGAACATTTGTTGTCTTTGCTATTTGTTATTTTTGGTAATTTTTCCTCTGAGTTGGTCTAACCAAGTTTGCTACCAGGAACAATAGTCGTCCACATTTTCTCACAAAATGGGTGGCAAAGGTGTGCGTAGGGAGCCAACTTTACTACAGGTTATAGAGAAAGCAAGAGATATCCTGCATCGGCTGGGGTGGACGGAGTACTTCAACCGTCTGCAAGGATATGACACGAATGTCACGCTTGAATTCTTTCAGAATCTACAGGGAGAAGTCTCTATGGTGCGAGGCATACAAATCTTAGTCACCCCAGAAATATTAGTAGAGGTCACAGACCTCCCTAACACAAGTATTCAGTGGACAGGAAGATACACAACACTGAAGGAAGCTGTGGAAACTTTCACAGACCCTGGGGAAGAATTGGATAAGAAAGGAAAAGGACTTAATCTCAGTACCCTCAGAGAACCATGGAAGGAACTAGCAGGGATAATTAAACGGTACATCACCTGTGATGGATGATATGACATAATTCGACCTCGCCACCTGAAATTGATGGCAGCCTTAAAACAATGGTTAGTACTTAATCTACCCTTATTTTTTAATGCCATATTACATGAGGTTGCCTTAAGAATACAGAAATCCAAGGACCCCGTTGTTGTTATCAGTCACCACAGAATAGTTAAATTGACAATAAATAAAGCACTGAGTCAAACTCAATTGACCTGGGATAACCTGATTGAGGTTAATAGACCTCCACAACTGGAGCAACTTGAATTATGCCACAAAAACCCACCACATGAAATTGAAGATAGACAGGTAGAGGAGATTACTACCCAAAGAGAAATCCCATCTCCTCAAACCAAGGTTGAGGCAGACCCTGCCCAAATCACAGAGGCCTAGACCTCACAGACACAACCAATAATGAAAAAGAGGAAGAGAGCAACAACTGCCCCTAAAACCATCATTCATACAAGGAGAAGAAGCGAGCGAATTCAGAAAATGACTGAAGCAATTCAGGGTACAACAGAATAGCCCGAAGAACTTCAAAATTCTACAGAACATGCTCCATGGGAGAATGTTCAAGAAATTGGGCAAGTAAAACAGACCTTACAAAGGAATGAGCAGGAAGACACCCAACTAACATCAGAGCACTTGATAGAACAATTTTTGAAGAGCTATGAGGTAGAAATGGCCCAGGTTTTGGGAAGCTTGGGAACCTCAATTGATAAGGGCACAAATAATACAAAAGAATGCCTAGAACAAGCCTCCTCTTCAAAACTAGATGAATATTTTCCTGATATTGAAATGACCTTTCTAGAGGACACAACACAGGAAGAACTTAATTTTGAAACAAGAATCCCTCTTGGAAAGGTAGAACATTTGGAAGGAACAGATGATCACCCATCTTCTCCCCAGAATGAAGAAGCCCTTGAGACCTCTCATAAATAAAAATCAGCCAAGAAAATTAGAAAGTTAAAGAAGGAAAACAAACTGTTGAAGAAAAAGGCTAAGAAGGCTGAAGTATTAAAGCAGAAGGTGGGAAAACTCAAGGAGATTATTAAGAAATTGAGGAAACAGTCAGAACAAGCAGATAAGGCCCACAGAAGAAAGAAAAACAAAAGGGCCAGAATACAAGGAAGAAATCCTCTTCCTAAAGAAGCAGTCAGTACAAATTCTATAGGGATATAGATAGACCCTGAAGAAATAGTAGTAGAAGAAACAGTAGCTCAGAACGAGGAGGTAATTCCTCTAGAAACGCAAGAAAATATGACAACTATATAAGCAATTGATGCTGAGGTGCAGACATAAACCTCGATATTAGAGGAAATAACTCAACTCCTTGAGCATAATGCTACCATCAGGAGATTGGAGGAAGAATTGATGCAGTCTCAACAAACCCTGGTTCAAAACAGAAATGAATTACTGACTATGGCAGAACACCAAGCACTCCAGTCCCAAAAACATAGTGTTCTTGTGGACAGGATAGAAGCAGAGCTTACACAGGCCCAACAAGCATTAAGTCAATCCAGGGAAGAGATGGGCACTATGGAAGAATACCAAGTATCCCAATCTCAAGCACAAGGTATAACCATTGATAAACTAAAAGTAGAGTTTACATAGGCCCAACGAGCATTGGCTCAATACCAAGATGAGATGGCCACTAAGACTGAACATCAAAACATTGTTAAACAAATGAAGGACATGACAACAACATAGAGTGAGACCTATGTCACACTCACCAGAGCCCAAGAGAAGGTGAAAAAGGTGCAAACTCAATTGGAAAAAGCTTTGGAGCAAATCAAAGACATCTGTGATGTCTACTCTAATGCTATTAATTGCAGAGCCCCTGCCATCAATTACACTTTATTCTTGCTGGAATGATATATGTTATTGAGAGTGAAGGACATCAGAGCAGGTAAACCTATTTCATTTGCCACTGTGCCTGAGTTTATCTCATGTTTCAGAGAGCAGGACAAAAAGGTACAATACTTTTTATGTGAATTGTACTTTCATAATTTCATTCTAGAAGAAAAAAGGGAAGATAACCCTGGCCCATTCATAGGTGAAATACAATTTTAGGCATTTCTTTCATTTACTCAGAACCAAGTCAGATGGGGAAAAGCTCATAAAACCTTCTTAAAGAGGGAAACTGGGCTAGATCTCTAAGTTAGGGGAGAGCCTCTAAAGTCCTTTCCAGCCATTATGCAGCATAAAATTTTTATGAAAAGAGGGGGGCTCGCAGACTCCTTAGCCCCTATCCATCTATAAGTTATATGCTCTTGTATCACTCATTTTAGAGAGCTTAAGGAAGAATCCCTTGCTGCTTCTAAACTGAGATGGGATGCATCCTCCAGTGAGGTGAAGAGTAGGGAACCCTTTGGATACAAGAATTTCTTCGCAGCTACCTTCAGAATATAAATTTATTCTCGATTGCTTCAAGAGGAAGGACCTGTTTGGATTGGGTGCAGATATAATCCCCCTATCATCTGGTTTCCTCCAGAGAGTTACCAAAGAGATTATCAAATTAATAAAAAAATGGAGGATGTTTCTTTTGGAGAACTCAAAAGAAGCAATGGGTTCAGAAGACCTGGTGAACCAACCTTGCCACCTTACATCATTACTGCTTTACATGTAAGATCTCAGCTTGCATGAGGACATGCAATAAAGTAAGCTAGGGGGTATGTTAGGCTATGAAAAAAGTATAAATATATTCCTTTTTCCCACATTTCATGATATCATCTTGATTGACTTTTCGATTATTTAGGAGAAAATATAATAGAAAATGAATAATATACTCTTTTTCATTATTGATAAAGTTAGATTACATAGATCCTAAATATGATTGGAATTGTCTGGTTTTATTACAGGATTAGTTAAATATTGTCAAACCCAAGATAACAAAGGAAATCTTGAAGATGCGCAAGCTATTGGAGGTTGAGGATTGCATGGCGCAAGGCAGTTCTGAAGATTATTGAGTTTATCGTATTGTAACTTTATAATAGTAAATCAATCATGAGGATCTCTCAATCCTCGGGATAGCTTAATTTACCTAGACTATTGTAATGTATAAAGGGTAAAATAGACCTTGAAGAGGAAAAGAATTGCATCCAAGAACTCATAACTTAGACTTGCTATGCGTTAGCAGTTTTTGTAACATGTTGTACCAATTATGAAATTACTAAAAGCTTTGAGCGGTTTTACCATTTCTATATACTGAATTTCCAATAACAGTGCTTCTACGGACCAAGGGCCCAGTATGAAGGAGCTATTGTTCGACTTGTACTTGTATCAGTTCAATTTATGTTTTGTGATTCGATTCTCTTTTATAATAGTTAAATGAATGCATAAGTGTGCTGATGATTCCATGTCAATTGCAAAAGATAGATGTTCCTGAAGCATTAGATGATTGTTGTTCCAATTTCCATTACTGAGACTTGATTCATGACAATTCCTCATAAGTTCACACTTGTTGTTCCTTTCACTTAGTTTATAATTTTTGTTCCTTTCACTTAGTTTACAATTGTTGTTCCTTTCTGTTAAAATATAGTTGTTATTTCTTTCGATAGAATTACGATTGTTGTCCATTTTCAATTAGATTACAATTCATGTTTCTTTGCATAGGTAGAGTAATTTGCCTTTTCCTTTCCAGCAATTTCATTCACAGCAATAGCTAATTCTGCAAGTCTGTACTTAGATTCAATTATTTCTTTTACAATGAATTCAATAGGTTGATTAGTTCTTTTCCATTACACAGCTTTAGATTTCAATTCCTAGAATCTTTAATGAATGTTTGAGGAACTTGATTTTTGATAAATTGAGATTTGTTTTAACTACACGATTTTAGCCTCTATAAGCTATCTGCATAGACTTTGCCGGTGTTCTTTGAGATAAAAGACGAATCCTTGGGTTGATAAATTAATGTTAAACTAAGGTTGTTTTAGACATCTTTAGAGCCAAACAACAGGCTAACAAAAACATCTGCAATTGACTGTAGGACTGGAAGGTGTCACATGCTTTGGTCAATCCCAAGGATTCGACCAGAATCTTGTCCATCGGTATCCATGATAAATAGTGTCCTATGGTCATCACCGAATCCTAACCATCCAGTACAACCAGAAGTAACTCCAACTACTGCTCAACCAACCTCCATCTCTCATCTCCCATGCAACTACTGATATGGTGAAGATGATCTCTCATAACTAGGTGTTGTTGCAAAGGAGTGACATATGCATGCTCCCCTAGGTGTGTCTCCTTCTTGCAAGGCGTTATACCCCTCTAAATCCCACCATACATATCAGCATGTCTCTGTGATCTATCACTCATCACGGTATGCTCCGACATACTCATGTAGTCTCTCGTAGACTCATGTTGTATCATAGATCCTAGGCGTATTGTTGGATCAACCTCTACATGGAGGTCAACCACTCTCGGAACACAAATGGAAGTGTCCTCCATCAACTGGTGCTCCTCTGCTAGATCACCAACATCCTCTAGCAACATGACTAGATGATATATCTGAATGTACACTAAGACAGATGAAGTGGATCTTTGACGAATCTCCTCAAGAGGCTCATCTGATCTAGACTCTAATTCTTCAAGGGTTGTCTATGTGCCTCTCAAGAATCCTCGAGTGATCTCCAATTCCTGAGTAAGTATATTCATCTCCAACTTCTGCTACCTCAAAGCCTCATGATACATCTCACGAATCCTCAATAGGTAGTCCCTGTCAGTCAACAACTGTTGGTAGTTGGTCCTCATCATAGATACTCTCTCCCTGAGAGTATGAAAGTCATCCATGGAAAATCCCTCATCTGAACTACCATGTGCCACTGATGCCCTCCAACAGTGATCTTCCACCAATGTATGAATGTCATCAATGCACCTTGACGCAGTAAAACACGACCACCACCTCGCGCTCCTGCTCACAGGATCGATCAATCATTTCATGAGCCGAAGCGGCTCTTCCGATTCCCTACTGGAATCTCTGCTAAAAACCCGATCCACATGTCCTTTTCCTTTGCCTCACGGTCTTCTGCATTCAACCGTGAACTCCCCTGACTTAATTTCGGGTTTCGTGATCCTCTATGTCACGAACCTCTATCCCTGCGATCTCCCGATCATCGAATCTCTGAAAGGCCGAAACGGTTTTTTCCCGCCTTAGCCCCTCCTGGCTAGGCTCTGGTCCACATGACCACTTCACATAAGACCGAAGCCTTATTCCCTTCGGGGTTTCAGACTTTCTTATGTCAAAGCGCATAGACACTTTGTCCTTGGAATCCCCGATATCCCGATATGACGTCAGCTGCCCCCCACACAATGGAGCTTTCCTCCTTATTGGGATTCCGAACTTCGCAATTTCGAAATGTATGCACTTCTTGTCCACGGGATTCCCGATTTCTCGATTCCTGTAATGCCGATGGACGGATTTTCTTTCGGGAAATCTCCTGAATGCTCTGATCTCCTCCACGCGTCCTCCTATGATGGACGGTCCTGATCACTTCTCGCGATTTCGCGACTTCTGATGCTCCGGAAGTCTTTCCCTTAGGATTTGTGAAACACCAAACCCTGATGCGCCGATTTGACTTTTCTATCGGGGCTTTCCTCGATAATCTGGATCTTTGCCACATGTCCCCAACAGATGAACGACTTTGATCCAATATCATGGTTTCGGGACTTGCGATACCCCGATGAAAGAATCCTCTGTCAACTCAAAACTCCGGTAGCCGATATACCGATGGGTCGCTTGATCTCCGCCACGTGTCCTCCTATGATGGATGGCTCATATCCACTCTCTCTATTTCGAGACTTTAAATGTCCTGACCTTCTTGACCTCGAGAACTCCGATATCCTGAACGTCGATATCCCGATAAGTCAATCCTTTCGGGACTTCCACCCTCCTATTCACGATGCTAAACCTCGTGCAACTCCCAACCGATCTGACGGCTGTCGGGTATTTCTCTCTAGATCTGACGGTTCAGATCCGTCCTTCTTGTGCGCTCCTCCTGAGCTTCCTTCCTGGACGTGAAATCTTCAACAGTCCAGATCTCTTTTCTCCAGCCAATCCGACGACTGTTGTTCTCTCCCTCCTGAGCTTGCACACTGTCTTCCGAGACTTGGAAGAATTTCAATCTTCCAGAGGCTTCAACCTTGGCCTCTTTCTTCTCTGCGAACTCCTCACACTTTGAGCTTCGCCGCATGTATAAAAACACTGACTCTCCTGAGCTTATCGTTCTTTCAAACCCTTAAAGGATTCTTCAACTCCTACGCCGCTGCAGAGTATTCTCATGCACACAGAGTGTTGTCTCTCCTGAGCTTCTTAAACACTCAGACCCCTAAGGGATTTTATCCTTCTTTCTTCTCCCACAGATGGAGAATACTTGGATGCCCTCCTGGCTATCCTCTGCCTCAAGCAACTTCTTGTTTAGTCTGCAGGGTGTTCAACAACCCTGTGAATATCCCTCAATGGATTCTTCCTCTAAATTCTAGAACTCAAAGAGTTCTCTTTTCTTGTGTCTGTCTGCACACTATCTCAATGCCCTCCTGGCATAGTATCTTCTCCTAGAACGTTCAACAGTTCTGTCCTCCTGTGCACCTATGCACCCGCTCAATGCCCACCTGGAAAAGCTCTCAGAATCCTTAGTGATTTGGTTTCTCCTTGAACTCACAACAGAGTTCTATCTTTGTGCACTCCTTGCACTGGCTCGATTCCCATCTGGCAGAGCTTCATAGAAATCCTCAGAGCTTTTGTCTGCAACTGTGTTTCCTCCCACAGCCTTGCCTCCAAGGTGTTCAACAACCTTGAGGTCTTCCCTGAGTTGTTGATTTCAGTTCTTGTGCCACAGCACGTCTTTTTCTGAACTCGCAGAGTTCAAAAGTGCTTCAGCGCACTGGTATTCAGAGACTGCAGTACTCTGTCACACCCTCCTGGCATGAAACCACAAAGAACCTCAAGCCTGAAGATCAAACACACCCCTGCAAATGCATGATAACAACATACATCTACACCATATAGAGAAAACTCACAGACATCCACATAACACAGAAATACATGCAGGAAAAACTGCTTCTGTTTATATTAAATGGAAAATGCCTGTTTTTACAAGGTGTTCCTGAGCATGGCCTGTAACAAGGTCTTGGTTCCTTCTCTTCTTCTCTCTACTCGCAGACCATCACACAACTAACTACTCTAAGAGATACAATCGATCTTTTTACATGAGGGGGCTCTTCGAGCTCTTTCCTCCAATCTACCTACCCTATTCAATTACATTGAATGGGTTGTCTAGTCCAGCATCGGATCTAGATCTCAACCTTACAAACATTAAAGGCCTACCTACCTAATGCCTGCACAAAGACATGGCTCTATGGCTCAACAGCCTAAGCAATTAAATTACATTCAATTCAAATTTCAAATGAGGCTGCGCCTCTCTCTTCAACGCGTGATTTGAATTCGCCAACGTGGCTGGCTGGATGGCTGGATGATGTGGAGAGATGCTCCTGCATCACACCTGGTGGCTGCCATGATCATATCCTCACTGAATCTCAATTGTCTGGTCAAGTGGTGTGACTCTCGATCACAGTCATGCTGAGGTACCACCTCACGTCTCTCAATGCTAGTGCCATCTATGGAATTCCCAAAAACACTCTCTGCAGAAGATAACGTGTCGAACTTCTCACTGTATGTTGTGCCACTGAGTCCTCCTATATGTGACTATATATCATCATCAACTGCTAGCTCTATCTGAATCATACTGTATCCGGTGTGAGTAGTTGTATCCTCCTATGCATTCACCCTGCTACTATCATCTGCACCTGGATCCCATATAGATGTGCCTACACATGTGTTATGGTCATCCTGACTACTAAAGAGTGTATCCTCATCAATGTAGGTCGATCCTAGAAGTAAGTGCCCCATCAACCTGTCAGTCTCCACCATCTGCTCAACTAATGGAGTCTCCAAAAGCTGTGACTCCATCTCCTTGCGATGATCTGTATGTGTAAGGTCAATTGTTTGTGCATCCTGTATCTCCTCTTGGATCTGTGGATCTACATGTCCATGGTGTGCATCTCTCATGTACGGCTCCTCTATGCTACTATTATCCCCATGTGACGTGGTTGTCATAGGTGTTTGGAAAGATGACAGATGTGTCACGATCACCCTAGGAAGTTGGTCATCTGTAGGTGCTAACACGTGTGAGTCCTCACTAGTGTCACCACTCTGCTGAGGTGTAAGGTCATCAATGGTATGTGATACGTCTGTTGAAGCACTGGTGCTATCATTCTGTCCACCCGACTGTCCCTCTAATGTGCAAGGGTCACTATCCTCCTCAAGGGTGCAAGAATCACTAGCCTCTATGCAAGAGTCACTATCATCATCAGACTGCTCCAAATAAGCATCTATCACTCCATCCTCACATACCTCATCATCACTGTCATAGTGCACCTCAATAATATGCTTCTTAGCCTTACCCCTACACCTATTGTCTGGTTCCCAAGGCACCTTGCAACTATATCAAAGCTATGTGCTCCTACTGGGTGTGGGGTTATTCTATGCTTCCTTCCATCTAGCTGTTGTGGCCATGTATTCCATTGCCTGATTGACCCAGAATGTAATCTCATATGTTCTCCACCTAGGATTTTTCATGGATAAATACTGTTGGAATGTTACTTGAGCCCTATTTTTCTCACTAAGGTCGTAGTAATATTCCCATCTACAACGTACAATCTCTCTAGAAAAATCTTTAATATCCATCTCTTCTTATGGAAGACCCCTTTATGGCTCTGCATGCATGTGATAATTCCCACTGGATGGAAGGAATCTAAGCTCTGATACCACTATAATGTTCCCAAGCCAATATGACAGGAACATCATGGTTTTGGGTGTCTTTTTAAACTTTTACTGGTTGTGGCATTTCGTCAAACACTTTGTTGATTTACTTGTTTGTATGTGTTTTCTTGCAGGTTGACCTCTTGATTTCGACCTTAGGGTTTATGAT
>JZKD02S1674209.1:428729-438777 GCA_000966675.3 Picea glauca | reverse complement strand
CCTAAAATCCAGATCATTGTTGTAATGCAATGAATGAAATGGAATGTAGTTCCTATTTTTCAGCGAGATATCAGGACTCAATCAAAACTGTATATATATTTTAGGATTTGATGAAACCAACTCTATGTATAAAGAGGAAATCAGTTGGTAGATTTTGGGGCTTCGAGTTTAGTGGTGTTAAAGGAGACATTGTCTCTGATTGTAAAGTTTGGAACCTACTTCATAATACACTCAATGGAAAAGGCTATTTGATGGTTAGGCTAGCTCACCTTGTCTTATATTCTTTCTTATCTTACTTGAATGCATATATGTCTTTGCAAAACATTTGATGTACCCTATTAGTGTTTGAAATAAAGTAAAGATTTTGTTGATTGCTTATTTGCTACAAGAATTGTATTCAAGTACTTTATTCTTGTTTCTGAATGATATTTAGGATCAATAATTTTCTTTGTGAGTGAAAAAATTGTGAACTTGCAGTTTCTTTTCCTTTATTGTTATATTTATTTATCTATCTCATCAGATCGAAAACCATTGACTAAGCATGTGTGGTGGAAACTTGATTTTGTAACTAGAAACTCTTATTGTCCCTTTCATTCCCTACTTGACCTATAAACCAATCCAAAACCTAAAAAATACCTACAGACATAAACCATTGCAATAAATGAGGTTCCCTAGCTTACCCTTAGCAGTCAAGGACAACTTTAGGGACTAACAAAACATATCCCTCATATTCTGCAGAAGCTAAATCTCCTTGCCAAAACTCGAAGCATTGAAATCCATAACTGGAGAGTGAAGTTCCAGGTCAAAAATTTGTGTTAAACCGACCATTATACTATTTGGTAGAATGGGCACTAGGAAGGACCTTGGATTCCTCTCCTCCTCAAGTTCTTAGCAGTCAAAATTTTACCATGCACCAACACCTAGAAAAACATGTGGAGTTTAGGAAGGAAATCATCACTCCAAAGGTGCTTCCAAAGGGATAACAATGGGGGGTGATCCTACTATATCAATTTCATCAAATGTATCTACTTAAAAGTACTATCCACCATTTTATTCACATCCCCTAGAGTCTCGAGAATATAATATAATAGGTGAATCATGTTAGCACTATAAGTCACTCCAGACTACAGAAAGAGTGAGTCCAATACCCATTTAGATATAATTGATTAAATCAGGTTTGAACTCATTTGCATCAGCAAGGAAGAGAAAGAATGAGGGTAGAAAACTATCTGCAAAGTCATTCCATTGGGCATGGAGTCAACACATCCTACAGATCAAAGGAACTCAAGTTGCCTACCAGAACAAAAGGGATATAATTGATGGATGGAGGTATAAGGAAGATAATAAAAAGAATAATATCATCAAGCATTAGATCCTCTCTGCAAAAATGACTTAAAATATTACTAGAACATAGATCATGAAAGGAGGAAATTACTACAAATCACTCGCAGCTCATGAATCTCCTACCCATGAACAACCATTGATATTCAATGCATGCAATTCCATTCAAGCAAGATGAAAAGGTAAAATGATAATAAATAACACAAAGTCTAATAAAAAACTTTCATGAATCTCTAATGGCAGAAATGCCTACATCACATGCCCTCAGGCTTACAAATAATAGATAAACTGCCCCTGCAACTCTCTTAAGATTTCTCCCTTGGATCATGAATCCAACCATTTCCTCAAAAAACCCTTGTTATATATAGTGCATCATTCCTTCCTACTCTAAATAGGTTGAATCCCAAGTGGTTGCATTGGATTCCCTTTTCTCTAGGAGTTGTTACAATAAGGTGAAACAAAAAATCCACCTAGCTCATATTTTTTTGGATCTTGTCTTTTGTGATAAATTCATTTTGAAACAGGTCATGATGCGTGATATGGTGATGGAACACATATCCCTCATATCCAAATACCTCCTAGGAAATCATTAGAACCCCCTCATACAGGTGGAATCCCTCCTACAACTTGGATTTATCAAATTGTTAGAGTTTGTAGTGCAATTTCAGGATTCGCTGCAAACTTTCCTGTAGATGATGATTTCAAAGTTTCTCCCAAAACATGAGTTGGGTCGGGATTATTTTTTGTCCACAAGTCCATGATATTATGATTCATCTCCAAAATAAAATTTAAAAGAACCCAAATCGAAATTTAAAAGGTATGATGAAAACATGACTTTGTTGTGTACTAATTTGTTGCAAACTATCCCAAAATACCAGTTCACAGCGCCTTTGAAAGAACACGCTGCAAAATTTCCTGTAGGTGCATGTTTACATTTAAAATTTATTTTGACTTTTAAAACTTGCACAAAAAGCTGGGAAATCCTTCCAGAACCTACTACAAACTTCTTGGAACATGAAGCAACCTTGGAGAAATCATATGAATATGGTAACCTCAGCTCAAGACCCAAAATCATTACTCTGGTTATAATCATATGCACAACAACAATTTGAGGATGAATAGTCTGCAAGTAAGAGGCGAGAAAAGAAGAACATAAATCCAACTTGGATGAAAACTACATATAAGCAGAAATTGAAGCAGCTCTGTGTAAAACATAGGGTCTGCAATGTGCTGGTTAAGTTCGCAACACCAATTTGCAGCACACATTAATATAGTGGATAAGGTTATTGTTGCAAGATAAAACTTTAAATTGGTCCTTTGGTATAACAAACTTGAAAAATGGCCAGGGTTTAGGATACCAATGTTGTATGTTTTAATGGTGCAAAGAGTTGGCAGCGCAGAAAACATGTAACAGTTTGCAACACAGGAAAAATATATAACAATTTGCAGTTCAATCAACCCTCAAACAACATACAACCACCAAATAAGTACCTGGTGTGACCAATGTTGACCCTTGTTTCTTTCATGATGATGAACACTATTGTGACAACAAGACTCTTACATGGACTAAGGTCATTATTTTTTGACTCTTGAACATTTCATGTGCTGACTTTTTCTCCACATGGGATGGAATGCTCCATGTGAGCCACCAAAAACATTGCAGTTCCAATGCCTTATCCATTGGGCTATACGGTCTTATTGTTGATCTACTGCAAACCAAGATACTAAAAGTAACAAAAATTCCCGTATGATGAGCTCATTCCCCTACTTCTAACCTAATCTATGATATGCTTGATCAGGTGAAATAAAAAATCCGGTGTAGTCATGCAAGGACCTTGTCTACTGATTGAATTACTTGCATAACCCTGCTTAATGGAAATTCAAACTAAAAATTAAATCCAATCTGAAAACTCATCCACTTTGAAGAACCAATTCCACTAACTGATTATAGGCAACTCATAAAGGTCTCTTTCTCTGATGTTTCCGACAGAAATGAAAAAGGATCTTGAAGAATATGTGTGAATACCACTTGTTGATCGATAAAAAGGAAAGGACAACATGTGTCTATAGTTCCTTCATGTTCACAAGTATAGAGTAACATACAAGCTTCTTTCTTCAATGTATCATTTTCTTCAAATGCTGATTTTTCTTGTTCTAATTTTTCAAATGCAAGATCATTCTGAGAATAAATGGCAACAATCTGATTATTTTCCTTATCGTGTATTTCAACCTCAATAAAATTATCCATATAGAGAACCATAGGATCACTAAGAACATGGAAATTTTGTTGTTTACTTATAATGTTATCATTATGTTCCAAAAAACTTGTGTGATTTTGCATCTCAACTCTTTCTACTTTATAAGCAACTTCAAATTTTTCTTTCAAAAGATTAAATGAAGAAAAGCATAAGGGAAATGACTTACCTCCATCTAAGTCACAATTTTCCCTATGATAGAGGTCATAACCATCACAAATGGGTTGAATGCTTTCATGACATTGTTGAAAAGAATCATTGTCTGGATGAAAGGATATTTCTGATGTTTTTTGGAAATCAACCTCATCATAGTTATTGTACTCATCATATATAGGTAGACAAAAGGCTTCTTGAAGATCATAAATAAAAAAATTAGATACAACATCTTGCTCCTCAACGGGCTGCTCTACCTACTCCTTCTCATGGCATCCTTCTTGTTCATGTTCATTGTCAACTATGTTTGCATTCCACTCATCCTTAACTTGATATGATAATTTTCCACAAGCTTTGAGATTTTCCTCAACCTATTGAGAATCAATGAGCATTTGTTGCAAGGTGACAGACCTACTTTCTAGGAGAAGAAGAGAAAAATCTGGATGAAGAGTTGTTACATAACACAATCTAGCAACAACTTTAGGAGGTCAGATATCTAAAGGAATGTTGCAATAAAAAACTATAAAATCCCCTGTTGAAAATAGCAAGAGCTTCATCCTCCCCTCTTTTCAAATCATAAAACTCAGCAAAGTGTTGTTCAAGAGATTTGTTCTCTCCCCAATGCCTTGAAAATGCACCAAAAAACTCATCCCACGAACCAATGGAACCAACCTCTATATTTTTAAACCACAAAGCAACATCTCCAACCAAATATTTCACAAATAACCTCATAACAACATCCTCATGCATGATTTCCAAATGGTCGATGACATTCTGAAAAGATCCCAAATACTTCTCAGCTATAAAATGATCTTCTCCAACAAAAAGAGGCAGATATTCTAAAAACTTGGGAGGGTAAGGATGAAGAGTATATGGTAGTTTTAAGGGTATAAACATTTTTTCTCTTTTTTTGGATTGAACGTCAGTAGGTTGAAAGTGAGGTTCAATGGATTGATTGCAAATTACAGTAGTGGTGGTAGAATATGGTACTATGATCAAATAAGGTGGTGAATCAGTTGTATCATTCACATGGTTAGAGGGTTGATCATGTTCGAGAAGGATTTGAATACAAAAAATGTTCTCATATGTTTCAGATGAAAGACTAGGGTCAACATCAACAATGTAAGAAGAATGCAAACCTTCTTATTTCAAAGAGAGGTATAGAGTAGTAGGCTTATGGTAATCAGAGTAAATAAAGAAAATGATGATTCTCTTGATATATGAAGGAAATGATAGGAAAGAACTAATAAAAACGAATCTGAGCTCTTGAAGAAAACTTATATCTTGATACCTAGACTCCCTGTGTCTTCCTTCCATTTTCTGTTTGAGCTCATTCCTCAGTGGAGTCGTATAACTTGATTTGAATCACCAACAAGTTTCTTCAAATGTGTGGAGTCTCCATGGTGAAAAATTGCAGTCTTTTCTGTCAGCAATCCTTTCTCACCATCAAGAACTGGTAATAATATGTGTTGTATAGCCAAGAGAATATATTCAACTTCGTCCCCGACAACAACGCCAAAAATGTTAGCAATATAAGTCACTCTAGACTGCAGAAAGAGTGAGTCCAATACCCATTTAGATATAAGTGATTAAATCAGGTTTAAACTCAAGTGGATCAACAAGGAAGAGAAATGATGAGGGTAGAAAATTGTCTGCAAAGTCATTCCATTGGGAATTGTTGGCACAGGGGCAGACCCAAGGTTCAACGCTACAACAACGCACCAACAAAACCCTAACTACTGACCCTTTTGGCAACACCTGCAAAGAAAATGAAGTCTCACCCGAGGTAGAGGCAGGGGTGGTTGCAGGACTCCAATGTCTGCAACCTTAGCTGGGACACAGATTTGTGATTGTAACACCTTAACAAAGCACTTAGCAATATAGATCATCAATACTTAACCAATATTTACTTCACAGATAAAACCCTAACTACAGAGCATCGCAGTATTTAACATGATCTACTATATTCAAGCACTAAGCACATCCACATAGGCCAGATCTAGTATTCATCCATACTATTAAGCACATAGCATTAACATATCTATCTACCACTCATCTATATCAAAGCACTAAGCAAGTAAACATATAAACATATAAACACATTAGTACATTGCACAAAGCAGAGTAACACAACATGTACGTGGTTCATCCCCACCCTAGGGATACGTCCACCAACTCTTCGCCTTCTTTATTAGCTTCTTCAATCAGTTACATGCACAGAGCCACAAAAACCCTACTCTACAGAGGACATGAGATATGCACACCTCGCTAGATCCTCTTTCGCTAGGTCACAACACTAAGTCTCTTCACAATCTCTTACATTCACTTGCACTCAACCTTGCAAGTTTCACACAACATGCACAAAGCTCTTATAGTCCTTCGATCACTCAGATCAAACTTAAGCACTTAGCACCTAGCACTTAGCACACCAGCCTCTTCTTACATCGCCTAACTACTTATTTATACATTACAAAATCGGGCCTAAACATGGGTAAACCCATGGGCCAACATTACCATACCCGTTACATAATCCCAAATCCCAAAAAGGGCCCAAAAGGGGTCAAGATCCCGCGGTCTCTGCTTCATCTTGCACTCCGCCTTCGACAGCATGTCAAAGTCTCAAAAATAGGTCAAACATGACCAAGGATCCTCAAAACTTGGTCAAGGGCCAACGGGCCCCCAACACTCACCCGTGACTCGTCCCGAGTCACTATGATCTGGGTAATTCTGCCTCAAAAACCTCGAGATTGGCTCGAGCTTCTTTGACTTGATATTGTGCCATGGCCTCCTGTTCAACGAACTCTTGGATGACTGCTTCGTTGACAGGTCCCTCTAGGCGTTGTTCCATTGCAGTGATGACTTGCTCCAGTTTTTCTTCTCATCCTTCAATCTCTGTGAACAGTTGGTAAGCCTCATCCTGTATGGGTTGGAGCCTCTGAGTCGCTTCCATGACTTTGCTTTGAATGGTGTAGATCTGTTGCTGGGCAGTGCACTGCTCTTAGGATCACTTCATTATTTCAACAACTGACAGGGGCTTCAACTGCGCCTGTATTGTTTCTGCTTGATAGTTCTCCTCTTGGAGTTGTGACTCTAGTGTCTTCAGTTCTGGATTCTCAGTGAGTTGCTCATAAGTATGGGCACTGTGATTACTTAGTTTCTTGCATTCCATGGAAAAGGCATTTATTCTCTCAACTGTGCTCTGGTCAGTGGCTTCTCTCTGATCCCTTACATCCCGCGGAGTGTTGGGCACTGTGCGGAGCTCTAAGTCTATTGCTCTTTGTTGTAGCTGTCGAATAGCTTCCCCAAGCTTCTCTACTTGATGTGTGACTCATTCTTCTGCCTGTGGCTCTAAGCCTGTCACAGAGCGAAGTGCTCTGTTGACTGCTTCTTTCACTTCGAGTTGCTCTACAAGCAATTGTTCTTTTTGTTTCCGAATCTGTGTTTTCTCCTCTTCCAATTTTTCCTGGAGAGAAACCTTCTCCTATTTTGCAACTCGACATCATTCGACGAGTACTCCTTGCACTTGCTTCAAGCCCTGGGTGTCTTGTTTTGTTTCTTCTTGTGCTCGACGGAGGTGAGCTTCGGTTGCATATGCTAGTCGGCGGAGTTGGGCTGGCTCATCTCCCAACTCTGGTTCTCCCGATGGCAGGGATGCAGTGGACACTGTGCGACTAGACTGAAGGGCCTGTTGTACCCCTCGAAGTTTGACCTCGATCATGTCGTACATTTCCTCCTGCTTGGCTTCTTGCTTCTCCACGATTTCCTGTGATGCATCATTTAGAGCTGCTATGATGAAGTCAAAATCATCGGTAGTGAGTACAGTCTGCATCTTGGTCAAGGTGGCTCTGGATTTCTTTCACGAAGAGGATTTCAGGGGAGAAACCTTCATGTTCTTTAGGGGTTTGGTATCATCTCTAGGCAGTGTTACTTCACCTTGATTTTTCTCATCTTCCTTGCCATTTATTTCTTCCACTTTGTCATCACCCCCTCGTCCAGGTGATATTGAGGCAGTCTTTTCTGAGGCGTTGCTTAAGTCTTGGATCGTTGTTGTCTTCTTCCTTCTGCTTGTTCTAGGTGTATCATGTTCTTTTTACATGGTCTCTGGGATGTCAGGGTCAGACATCTCTGCAGGGTTTGCAGGAATAAGGAGGTCTACCGACCAGTCCTTAGTGATCTCCTCAAGGTCCTCTTCCATGATATTGTAGTACGACTGAAGCTCCTCCTTATGCTCGTCTACTCATCTTGTAATGTAGATGAAGTGTCGATCTGCGTGAAACTTCATCAGGAGTCAGAAACGATGTAGGGTATTCAGAGTCATGTGAGGTTCATCTTCGATGGCTCTCTTCAGCTGGAGGTAATATGTGTGAAAAACAACGTTCGACTGCCATTGTTTGCTCATATCGCTCGAGTACCAGAGCGTGGTAAACTTCGTAGTAAGCGGCTCGAATGGATCGATGTCTAGGAAGGTCGCACTTTCCGGCATTTCCCAAGAAACAAACATCATGAGGATCAAGAGCCAGCTAAAATGGAATTCATAGCCCCGATCCTGTGCTTTGCAGAAATCCAGTTCAAGCTGATTAACTAGGTACTTCGCCCAGTTCATCTGTAGACCTTCCATGCACTTCCCTACAAGGTCAACGACAAAGCCTGTGACCTGCATGGGTCGATTCTTCCTTACTAACTTTCCTTTAATTAATTGACATGCTAGGTGGACTGCGCCATTCTGTATGGAAGCTACCTTGTAGCCTCGCGTTCTCTTCTCAACATCGTCGTATGTATCCTTGATCTTCTGTGATAGTGCGCAACCTGTGGCTTTTCCTGGATAGAATTCCTGCGGATCAGGTCCTTGCATGCTCAATCATGTGATCCTATGGATCAACATCGGATCGACTATGATGCGGCAGTTGAGCCATAAGTAGCCACCATGGTAACATAAAAGTGGGATCTTGACACAGGCGTTAACTTCCTGATGCCTTCCGAAGTGTAGGATTTTCATTAAATTCAATTGGGTGGACTGTGCAAGGTTCATTGTCCATGGTTGGGGGATTATATTTGAATTCTTCCCCTTCATCTTGGTCAAGTATTTGTACGAGGTGAGCATGCTATGGTTCTTGCGGTCTCCGAGGTTGAAGTCGTTGAACTTCAACACTGCGATCTTGTCCTGTTGTTCTCTCACTGCGCATATCCCCTTCAGGACGTATGGAGTAACCACAGTGTACTCAAAATATATTGGCACACTATCTCGACTCACCGCGCCGGCCAGAGGCGGGATGTATTCGGGCAATATGCTTAGGATCAACTTCACATTTTCTAGGTCATCTCTATGCTTGGTTCTCTTCTCTGTTGTAGGTCGAGATGGACCGGATCCGCGAGTAGTCAACAGAGAGGCTTGCACTCCTCTCGTCGACGATGCTTGTACGCCCACAGACATTACTCTTTCAGTCATGAGTTCAATGAGAACTTCTTTGACGATTTTCTCTGCAACACCGAGATCGTCCGACATGCATGCTCGTGGTTAAATATCTCAGGTTTGAATAGTAACTAGTCAATGCAACAGGATGGATGGTAATAGCGTGATGATCACTGTGCAGAATCAACTAATCTGCGGGCTCAGATTCACGGTTAGCAAAAGTGTTCTCGGTGCAAGGTTTGACAGAATAAATAGATAACGAAGAAATATATCTCTCCAATGGGTGAGAAGCCTCCATTAACTCAGTTATGTCCATTACAGCGTGGTCCCAATGGTCTGATGGCGAACTGTCTGACCATAAATTCCTTTCTACCCGTTCAGAGTGACGTTCTAATGGTTATACTGTTCCGAACGACTATATTGCTTCGCTATGGTAAACTGCCATGTGACGTTGTTCTGATATCCCAATGAAGTTCCAGTTTTGTAAATTTTCCCTTTACATAGTTCCCTCTGGACCCTTCTGTGACTTTTCAATCTTGTCTCTCTTCTTACTGATATTTCTAGGCTTTCTCCTAGTGAGCTTCATCTCGCTATTCCTCTTTCCATTCTGATTCTTGTCTTCTTTTGGCATAGTAACTTTGCATTGTTGAGATTCTTTCCTCGGATGCCCAGGTAATACATCTTCTTTAACTGGGGTAGGTGCTTCAGTCTTCTTCAAATATTCTTGTGTTATTACAACTTCGACATCCAAATATTTGGTCCTAAGTAGCTTCGATCTGTTCTCCTGTTCTTCAATCAGCTGTGTGATCCTCCTAGTCATGAAATCTTTTAATTCTTGCTTTTTATGCTCTAAGACTTCTTCTTCTTTCCTTCTAGTCTGGTCCTTCTC
>JZKD02S1674209.1:399070-428719 GCA_000966675.3 Picea glauca | reverse complement strand
AACCTTGTTTACTCGGTTAATCGATTGATCGATGATGGGCTAATACAACAATTGATTGGCGGAATGTAAATGCAACATGAACCACTCGCTTGACCAAAGGAAGGGAGAGACAAGCGCCAAGGCATACAAGACCAAAGAATGAAGAGTTGAGCTTGAAGCAAAGTGGTAAAAAATAAAAACCAAGAAAATCCAGGCAAGTTCATGAGTTTCTCCATTCAGGATAATTTGTTAATGGCTTAGAAAAAAAATAGCTATCCTTGACCTGCATGAAAGAAAGGGATATAGCTCTTGATTCTTCCCTTATACTTTGTCAAATAGAGACATCTTCCAATAAAATATTTAACTTCTCTAATTTTACCTACAACAAAAGGAACCTTTTCATTCACCTTCCTACAAGGAACAAAGGATGTTCAAGAGGTACCACTCCCACAGAGATCTAGTTCAACCCTGGTATGTTCAACTTCTTTGTTGTGTTGGCATAGAGATATCCTTTTGATACTTTGTTATCATTTCTATGCAATAGCCAGATATTTTATAAAGGTTGGGTTTCCATCATGATATGGAAATGAAATCTCTCGATAATTTATGTTGCAAACTAAGTGCCTAATGGTGTTACCTCACTCTAAAGACGTATCCCATTCGTCACTACTAAATAGTTGTCTTTGCATCATATAAGTGTTATGGGTCTTACTGGTTTATCTTCCCTCAATAGTTGTTATAGGTCTTCTACTCTACAAAGAAAATAAGTATGTACATGAAGTCATGAGTCTACTATGGAGTTGTCTGGATATGAAATAAATTGCATATGAATTAATTTGTGTATGTTGGTATGGACATGAATCTCCTCGATAAAGAAAAAGAAAGAGGAAGTCGACCTAACCTACAGTTCTGGTTTCGGATGGCCTATCAGATCAGAATGGGCACTTGCAAGCTTGAGCTTGGGGATTTGTTATATTATTAGGGCCCTTACTTTTTGAGCTTAGGTTGTCTTTGTAATTACATGCCTCAAAAGGAGAGTGGACCATGCATGAAACATTGATGGCATGATTGTAGCTATGTTGAAGCATAACCACAACATGTAGTTAAGAACACACTAAATTACGCAGGGTCATCACTGAGTGAACCTATGACATAGCACTTGCGTTCTTGGGATATTAAAGAATACCCCTAATTTCATTATATATTGATAAATACCTCCAAAAATCATTTTGTTGAACCCCCCTTCCAATACATCTTCCCAATAAAAGAAACCCCTATTTTTACTAGATACCCCCTTTAATACCCCCCAATACCTATAAATCCACTGATACCCATTACCCCCCCCAATACCTACAATATATTGACTCTATTTTTCATAATTTAAAAACCCCTTTTATGAATGAACGTGATAATATATTGGTCAACAAGGTGAAGCCTCCATGCTAAATTATGATGTGTCAACTACCATGCGGGGTAGGTAAGAACACACCTAGGCATAAGAACCAGGTTACATTTACCCATAACCTATTGTTGATTTATGTTTGTTGATCAACATTAGTACATACATGCCCATCCTTAATCTTTTTCCCTTGTTTTTCTTTGCTCCTCGAATTTTATTTACTTAGTCATTTTCCCCTTTTAAATATGGGTTGTGGATCGAGCTACTATCAAATTCCTAGGTCCATATACCCGCAAGCATGTGTATATTTACTTAGTCATTTTTCTTCTCTTGCAATCCCAACACTTCGTCATTTTTCAAGCGATGCGAGAGTCTTGTTGCGGGAGATCAACACATTATTGTCCCACAAATTCCCGTGTCACGTGTCCCCCAGTCGCGCAACACTCAGAATGATTTTTCTATCTTTGTGTCCTCCAAATTGTTCCCTTTACCTTTTTTATATACATAGTCGTTTCTTTGGATGTGGATGTGGGACACCTGTCTCTTTCACTTACCTTTTCTCCCTCATGCTTTTGTCCTGCAACCCGTAGTCCTACGTTCTACAAAATGACCCTTTCACTTTTGTGACCCACATAATGAACTCTTCCCATTCTTATTCTATTTTCTCATTGTTGACGTGGGAGCCATTCCCTTTCATCTTTTTCATTTCCCATGTCTTGTGTTATGCATCCTGCAATCTCACATTCACCATATTGCACTCTCCATTCCTCTTTTCACACTTCCATAATTGACCATTTTCCATATTCCACGACATCACATCACCATTTCTTGATTGAATTTATTCCCCCACCCCGCCAGTCGCCACTTGTGTGAACATAATACCATTATTAAAGTGGTAAAGATTTCATTAAAGCTTTGTAATAAATTGTAAATCTTATCATGCAAGCATACAACTTTGAAATAAGAGCTATGGTGGCTAATAATCAAGGCAATGCATGATAAATTAAATAAAGGATTAATATGCCATATTGTAAAACATTATATCAACAGTAGAGCCACTTATTGGTAAGAATATAAAGCAGTGTAAATAATGTCAAGTAGGAGAAAAGAGTTGCATTATGGAGATACACTAAATACTTTTGGATGTGAAGACCACGAGTTCCAATAGTTGCAAGCTTACAAGTGGTACAAGGTCCTCCCTCATACCGAGAAGAAAAAAAATCAAGTTTGGACCTTAGGAATAGCTCTGGTTGGTTGTGTGCCCGAGGTGATGAATTTCAAAGAGCTAGTTCTTTGGTGTGCATATAAATTTGATACAGAAAGGAGAATAATTCAAGTTCAAGAGAAGCATCCTATCTCCTTTGCTCCTTCAGTTTTCACGAGAATTCTATGACTAATGAAACCCACCGTGCACTTCAAGAGTGAAGAAGCCAATTAATTCCTCAAGGAACATAGAAGAGGAGAAGAGCTCCTCAAAAAACATTTGGTTGATCCAAGAGCTAATACCAATGTCTCTAAGATTGACGTAAGTTCCTTAAAGTATCCCTACAAGGAATTTGCCTGGTTGTTTGCCTATATAATTGGGAGAAAAGAGAGAATATTTATGATCTTCTCAAAGAATTTTAAAAGAGTATTGTAGTTAAAATGAAATGGAAAATGATAGGTCAACCTCAAATACCTCATACTTAAAACTCAAAGTTACAAGATACAGTCAAGATCAACCCCGAAAGTAATTCTTTGTGGAGTCTTTCTCATAAAAGATATCTAACAATATATAAAATCCATTTGGCAGTCACATATATGGCTGCAAATGCTCCATGATTATATATGAAAAGTATTGTAAGGTTATAATAAAAACACTTGAGAACTCAACCCCATGATTGCTTCAAGAATACAAACACAAAGCTTTGAGAAAACAATGTAGAAGAATAAAAGAATGAAGAAGAATTTGTTTGTTGATCAAAATCTTGATTACATAATGATGTGTGGTATGTCTCTCTCCTGATCCTTTGAATTTCCTCTCAACAATGAATTCTTGGAGCTCATGAAGTCTCTATTTTCCCTTTTTGAAGAAATGCGCTTCTAACTACTTGTAGTTAGGGTTTTTCTTTTTCTCTTTAAAGAAGAGAGGAGAGGTGTGAGGAAAAGAAATTGAAATAAAATATAATTAGTATGGTAGAATTGTAATATAAGAGAGGAGAGGAGAGGAGAACACGATACTTAGAAAAATTGTTCAAAATCGGACCTCTGGACAAGATCTTGAGTAACTTAGGCATACAAAAATAGATTTCTGATCTGAAAAATTCGTGGCAAAGCTGATACTGAGGGTTGTAGAATGAACTTATAAAATTTAAAAAAAAAAAAACTTCTTTTGATATCAAGGATTTTATGAATCCAAGAGCGGGAAAATATAGATGACCAAGTTTTGGTCAACAAGTTCACACTACAATCCTTTGAGTGGCTCTCTTTCAGGCACATATATAGGGAACTCAACTTGAAAGTTGATGAACTCTCAAAGTAAGCATTATTTCTCCCCAAAGGAGCATTTAGTTACTATGAATATGTTGTGATGTGGAGACATATGCAATGGAATTTCATTTTTAATGTTGTGATAGTAAAGAAATTGATGTTCTTGTAGGTTTCAATTTTTTTTTTGTAGAAGAAAAGTAAGACATCAATGTTGAAAAGGATAGTAAGGTAAAAATAACAGTGCTTGGTTTAGGTTTTTTATGGACATCAAGACGAAGGGCATTCTTTAAGCCTTGATAAGTCTCTTGAAGGGACTATAACATGCATATTCAAATCTCATGAATATAATATTTTTTTTCTATAGAATATATAACAAACCAACCTCGCACCTACCTCACTCTCCTTTCAAATTAAAGAGTTAAAAAGAAAACCTTAAGTTTTGTTCTTAATTTTTTATTTGTAACTCCTTTAATTTGAAAGGAGAGTGAGGGAGGTGCAAGGTTGGTTTTTTTTTTCCTTAAAAAATTTTGGTTTTTGTTTGAATTTATTTATTTTTTAATTATGTTTTCAAAAAAACTGATTTTTCCCCTGTTTTTTTTTTTTTTCTTTAAGTTTTCCAATGTTTTTCTTTTTCTTTTCTAATGATCTTGTTTGCAAAAGTATGAATTTTTAGGTTATGGTTTCAAAAATTTTGCAATTTTAAACCCCCCAAAAAGATTCCCATTGTCAGTGCCTCTTTTTTATTCGAGGGTTGCTTTTAAAATTTTGATTGTAACAATAATGATTTTTAAGGTCATGTTTTCAATCAAGTTGTAGTTTTGACCCCCCAAAAAGGGGTATAATTGGTAACACCATTTTTTGATTTAGAGGTTGATTTAATGTTTTTTGTTGCAACGATATTGGTTATTAAGGCCACATGGTTTCAAAAAAGTTGTAATTTAAATCCTAACCCAAAAATGGTGCTAGTGGTAGCATCAATTTTTTATTTGGGGGTTGATTTTAAGATTTTTGTTTTAATCGTACTGGTTGTTAAGGCCACAACTTAAAAAAAGTTGTAATTTTTTTTAACTGGAACTCGTAGATTTATATTATAAAAGATTGCAAATAAATTTGTAGCATAGAGTACATACAAAATGAGAGTTGAGAAGTTGAATACATATCAAAATCAAGAGGCTATCCAACAATACATCCAAGTCCTAGAAGCTCTTGGAATATACTAGGTCCAGTTCAATATGATGAGTATAGTATCTACAAATAATCTTGAGATCTTGACTATTTTGAAATACATAAACCAAAATTGGAATTGTATAAAGGAAGGACTTCATTCTGTAAGGTTTTCTTCTGCTTCTAAGCCTCTGAACATATGAGGAGGCTTGACTAGACTATTCAAAGTAGAATGTAGATTGAGCTTTGGAATAGTCGAGGAAGCTTAAACACCAGGGCTTCCCTACCCCTATGATCCGAATTATTTTGAGAAAGAAATGAAGGTAGATATATAACAGAGAAACACACAAAGATATTGCAAGAAACACAAAGATACAATAATACACAATTTCTATTAATGAGTGAAATGTACAAAAATGGTAAAAAATAGAGAGTGAATGGAATCACTAGAATGGTGGCAGCTTATCTTTGAGAAGAGATGTGATGGATACACTCATTCAAAACAAGATGATTACAATGAGGCTCCAAAAGAATTTTTAACATAAATCATAAATGAGAAAACCCTAACCCCAAAATATGAAACACCAAAAGGTTTGTGGGCCCCGATGGGGGTAGTGTATACGCCAACTTCCCGAGGGCGTAAATTTTTAATATGATCTCCATTTGGGGGAAAAAATAGCTCGTTGGAAAGGTCTAGCCGAGAATTACATGTTCCAGTTGGCCCAAGCGATGCCTTTAAATTTTTCTATCGTCTGGGCGTTTTTCGCGCCCAAAAACATTTGTTTAGGGCATCAAAACATCCCCAGAAATTCAGGACTCAAAAAAATGTAGAAAAAATATCAAAATGAGAAATTGTGCTTTGATCCAGTGGAATATGTGGGTGGCCACTAATATCCACCTAGATCACCCTGCTTGGCCATGCTAGTGAGAGTCTTCTTGAGAGTAGAAAATTTGGCCTCCAGAGTCGAAATACATTTTTTCTAAGTTAACAATATGCTCATGATTAATTCCTCATGTGAACTAAAAGTTGGTCCTTGAGCTTCCAACTTTCCTACAAATCCTCCAATGAAGAGTCATGTTGCTTAAGGATCCTACAGGTTTCCCTCAACTCAGAATAATCCATACCTTTATGAAGAAAGAACCAACACCCGAAGGCAACAACAAATGGATTTTCAATACTAGAGGACAAACCTGCAAACGATACATGCCCTCCACCTACCTAAATCACATAAAAAACACATGTACACAAAGACATAAAAACCAAACCATTCACCAAGGTTCCAACCGCATAGATAACTAGGAATAGAAGAAAAAATATAGAGGGGACAAGAGAATCAAAGTAGACAAGACCACACTTGAGGTATTGGGAAAGCCAAAAAATGAAGAGCCTGAGCCAGCTAAAGAATTATGTGAGGAGAGACCACGAACCCATTGAGCTTCCAAGTTGTGGAATGTCCAACCATTGAGTCGTTGCATGCAGGTAACCATCGTTAAAGAAAAAGGCACAAATAGAGGGTTCCCAATTAATCCATGACCAAGATACTAGATAGGTTGAGGACCGCCATGATTGGTGTCAATAGAGCATAGAATGACAACCATAAATATCTCACACTATTCCATCTCTCGTTGTTGCAATATCATTTTAGGTTTCTCTTGGAGGACGTTAGCATATGGGAGATAATGGAGGGTATCGTCACACCCTCCTCTGCTTTAAGTGAATTTGCAACCACTTCCATATAGACAACCATTTCAATTGATGTGTCAAGTGTCATGATTTATAATTAAGGGATATATTCTAAGGTGAGCTCTTTATTAATGACTATGGTTCCATTTTTTCTTGTTGTGGCTTGGGATGTTAGTCTATCAACTTTGACATCATCGCTTCGCAAAACATGAAAAAATGAATATGAGAGAAAGAGGAGGTGAGATGCTTGATCCAACTTAGTTCCAAGGCCAACCTGACATCCAATGAATTAGATCCTTTAATAGAATACCTAATGATTATTAATGAATCCCTTGTCACTATCAAGTTTTGTATGTTGTGTGCTCTAGCAATTTTCAATCCTTGGAACAGTCCGTAGACTTCAACTATATTGTTGGAAAAGAGACCTAAGCCCCAAGAATAAGAATCTACACATTTTCCTCCAGGGTTACCGATAACACCCCACACCTGTCACAACAAAAAAACTTGTAATTTTAACCCCCCCCCCCCCCCCAAAAAAAAAAAAAAAAAGAGTTATTGGTAGCATCACTTTTCTATTTGGGGGTTGATTTTAAAATTTGGTTGCAACAATATTGGTTGTTAAGGCCATGGTTTCAAAAAATTGTAATCTTAACCTTGAAAAAAGGAGTGCCACTGCTATCACCATTTTTTGATTCAGGGTTTGGTTTTAAGGTTTTTACTCACACTAATATAGGTTGTTAAGTTCATGGTTGCAAAATGTTGTAATTTAGCTTCCCCCCCCACCTTCCCTCGGCCCCCCAAAAAAAGGGGGTGATTCTAGGAGCACTATTTTTTTATTCAGGGGTTGATTTTGGTGTTTTTGACCCAAAAATATGGGATTTTAGGGCTATAATTCTTGTTTTGAGGTCAAAATTCTTGTCATGTCAATATATATGTTTTAATATAAGTTGAATTATGGTATTTTTTTTTTCATGATTATTGTAACATTATAGACTTGTAAAGAGTCAGATTATAAGAATGCAATGAACTCCTTACATGATTGTTGGTTTTTAATAGATTGCATTCCACAATATTTAGGTTAAGCATTCTTTCAAAGAATTTGTGGGCAATATTAACATTCCCACATATGTCATTCATATCTACATTAAGCTCAGCTAGTGCCCACAACAACATTAGATTCAAATCCACTTCTTATTCCATAACCATGGATCTATGTCATTTGTAGCACCCATACTATGTCAACCACTAACTGAACAAAACGAGACTATTTGTTTTAAACAAAATGAAATGAAAGGATATGCATCAACCATTACAAGCATTCTTTCAAGATTAAATTAAACCACGAGCACCATAAACACTCACTATTAATAACACCAAACATTTGTAAATCCAACCTTTGCATTCCACATGCACCTTGGCATTTACAAACCCAAGAGGCAATACAACTTTTGGAAAAAATTTCAAAATTATAGAATACTCATAAACCTAAGTTTGAGGCTCAAATTATCAAGCCAACAAGATAAAGCTTCTTTCAACCCTCATCTAGTAATTAAGGAAGGATTGCAATTCCTTTTAGGAGCCATCTTACAACAAAAGAACTCAACTACATGATTAATAAACATTAGTTTATAATTCCAAGAATAAGACCATTACCGCAATCATCATGCCATACTCTTTGTTGTTACATGACTTATATTACTTCAAGGTCAAAGGATTATCTCATATGCTATTTTTTTTTAAGTAGTAGTAGGACTATATATCCATATGCACATTAAAATCTGCATTATGTATCTATCTAAATATGTCTTAATAGTAAATATCATGGTATTCAAAAACTAATTAATTGTATATGTCTAAATAGAAAATGCCATGGAAAATAACAACATCATAACCAAAATTTTAAAATGTATGTATGTGTTTGAATAAAAATACCATGGCATTAAAAAAATAAGTAATTGCCTATTTCATACACTTCTAAAGTATGGCCTCTATGAATTGAATTGACATGGTTGGAAATGACAGACGTAAAAAATAGCGCAGAGAGATATAGGTGTTGTTATGGTCTTCATCATCTTCAAGGGATATGGGTTGATGGGATTTGGTCCATGTATGGGTCATCGGGGAATCCTTTGTAGTTTTTATGTCTTCCTTATTTTTTTCTCATCCCTTCTTCGACCCTTGGATTGCCTCAATAAGGTGGTAATATTTTTCATCAATCTGTTGCAATTTTTCTAGAATCATGTATAGGATGGGGTTTTCTTTCTTTTCGATAGACTTTGTGTGGCATGTTATGATCTTCTTGTGTACAATATAAATCCAATTTGAAAGAGTATCGGGTGGTCCTTCTCTTGGAGATACTGATGTCTGGAACATGATTCTCCAATTCCTTGTCTATGTGCTTACTACTAGTGGGAGCTCTCATAGCATGAACATTTTCCTCCAACTTTCCTAAATTTTGCATGGTAGTATCCTTTTTCCTTGTGTCAAATCCTCTACAATGGAATGCATAATAATTTTGGAATGATCTAGAGTATTTTTTATTAGAGGTATTATCCTCTCAACCCTTATAATTAGGAGGCCTTGCTCTACCGTTGGGTTTGGGTAGATTTTCCTCAACATCCTCCCTTTCGTTCTTCACATTCTCAGCCTTGAAGAACAATATGGGCATATTGTAGTCCATGATCTCTTCTTTTTTCTTTGTAAATCCTTGCATTTTCAGGGTCTACCTCTTCTATCATTTTGGATGAATTTCTCCGTTATACTTAATGTTGAACTACCTAACTTTTATCCATATTGCTTCCCATTTCTACAACAAACTCCCCTTAACTGGTAGAATGTTTTACATTCACCTCTAGTTTTTCTTCAATTCTACCTCTAAACATTGTGAAGAGATAATTTGGATAGACTTTCATGTAGATCACTGCTTGGATTTTCTTCGTGATCCTAAAAAATTACTTGCTCTCCCTCTAATGAAATATGTCCTAATAGATGGAGTCAATGAGGAATCCTCACAACATATGTCTTTCATTTCTATCCTTTTCACATGTTGTAGCCACGTCCTTTACCATATCCACTTTGATATTTTTTGGGTGAATACCTATTAACCATAATAGATATGTGATTTTTTTGAAAAACAATTTTATTTGTTTACGAGATATTTCAAAACATGTAGATTCAACATTACTTTAGTGTGTCAATTGGGTCTAGGTAGGGTGGTTGGGAGGAATGATTGTTATCCTTCCCACCTAGGTTATATTCTTACTAGTGACATGTTGATACAACCTTGATCCCTAAAGAATATAGTTTATCTTGGGTACCATCCTTGAAATGAGAGGAAGTAGCTTGGGTTTTCTTGGGATATATATTCTAGAAAAAATAATTGTGAATTGGATATAGATTGAGCGGTTGAGAGGAGTGTTATCCTCCCCACCTAGGTTCAATTACCACAAGTGACATGTTCAACACTTAATGAGTATATTGTTGCAATGGATTTGAACCTTGCATTGACAGAGTCTCAAGCTTCTGCATAATATAGTTTACCCTGGGTACCATCCTCAGAATGAGGGGAAGTACTCGATGGGTTTCCCTAGGATGTTTATTTCACACACACACACACACACACTACTTTAGTGTGTTTCTCATCTCGTTTGGTGGTAAGTGCAAGCTTGAATACTCAAGAATTATGTTGATTCTTTTGGAAATCTATTGTTTGAGAAATCTCTGACATATGTTTTCTTTTGTTTTTTTCAATTGTTTGTTTTTTACTAGAATGAAAATTATGAAGGACATACGAATAAACCATGCAAAAGGTCTTATGAGATTCATAAATCATGATGTCGTTACTATAAGCATGAATATTTTTAAGAATGTGAACCTAAATAGACACCAGCATAGATCCATCTTGACCATGGATTTCATAGTATTTATTTTTAACATTCTGCAAAATTATAAGTGCAATATTTTATTTAGCATTTTTTTTTATGAAGTGTATACTTGATTTACTCTTGTTAATTAAGGTGCAACTTTTTTTTCAACTTTTCATCATGGAAGGGTTGGATGATTATATACCCTTCAATTGAAATTAAGACTAGTCCTTCATTGTTTATCACTATTCGTGCCCCTAACACCCTATATAGGGAGATTAATAATCAATGTTGAAATTGCATGTAACACTTGATACTAAAATGATTTGTGCAACTTGTACAAATTGAGAACTTTAACTTATGATGGTTAAAGAAGAACAAGAGGAATGATCATTAACCCATAAGTTTGATATGTTAATGTTGTAATTCTATTTGTCCATTGAATGATGATTCTTTAGTGATTTGAATAAAATTTAGTCATGATGATGCAATGTCATGGAATGTAATCATCACTAGTTTTTAATCGAATGGTGACTCACGTGAAACCCAACTCAATCACCATGGCTAATGTTCTTCCTATTGTTCTTGTTTATTCCATAATTTTTCTAGCTAAGTTTTGATTCCACTTGATTTTGAAACCCACGAGAATGTTAATTAGTATGGGTGCAATTATTGGGTTAGTCTTGACTCGGTCATAGAGTAATTAAGATAACATTGATTTAGTTAATAAGGGGTTTACCTTTGGTGGTTTATGGGTCCCTGGTATTGGGTAACCTATGGTATTTCATGTGATGAAGCCTATTTAAAGACTCAAAGAACTTCATTGTAAAATTCCTTAGGCGACATCATGTTTTGTGAGCTTGGCCAACAAAATAAACAATATCTATTTGGGTGGTGGTTTTCTTGGTTAAGGGTTTCCAAGGTAAATATTGGTTCCATTGCTTGTTTTTGTTTCTCATTCCTACCTTGCTTGATTCAGATTGGATCATTATATTAGTTTTCATCTATCTCGATGCTTTTAGAGTGGAAAAAATTGGAGGAATCAAATTGCAGAGCCATTTTAGTTTCAGGTCCCAGTTTGGAAAATTGGGGCCTGGAACCTTTCAGGGCCATTTTGAGGCATCAAATGACACTTTTTGGGGTTAAAATTTCCCATCATAGTGTATACCTCATGACACTATTCTACACATCAATACCTTTCCAACGGTGCAAAAATTCTGTCAACTGGAGCTCGTATGAACAAGTTATGTCTCTCGCGAGTTGACCTACTGTGTTGACCACCATGGTATGAGAGGATGCCATGTCATCCCTCGTTACTCATGCATATGGGGCTAGAGATGTATGTAATTTCAAGAATATTGTATAAGGTTCAAAACCTATCACAATTGAGGGTTGAGGAATTCAAAAACCTACCCCTAGATGGCTATCGGGTTATGTTAAATATTGGGCCACTAGGAGAAGAAGGGGTTACATTCTATGTTATTGTATTTTGTTCCATAGGAAAGTAGAAAAATTGGGAGTGGGAAATTAGAGAGAATAACATAGGGGTTAATGTTCTGTAGAATCCTAACATGCGACAGGTCCTAGGTAACTCCATAAAGAGTGCCTTCTCCATTGTACTTGCATTATTCCATACAAGAGAAAAGAGAGAAAAAAAACCTCACCTTCTAGATGGGTTTTTTCACTCGTAAGGGTTTCCTAGAGTAAATATTTGTGTTATTTTGTGGATGGCATGTCAATATGGTTTATTGTTCTCTATTTTCGCATTCCATCTATTTCATGCATAAGAAAAAAATCAGTAACTAAATATGTTGGAATCTAAAGGAATTTAACTTTCATAGTGTAGATTTCAGTTTTATTTATTAGATATGTTGTGACGAAATATTCCAGTAGAATATCCACAATATTTTACATATAATTTCTATGTTATTTATCTCTCTTAGTTTTAATGTTTGGTATCAGAGACTAGTAGGCATAGACTCTTTAGCGAGAGTGGCCTGGGTGTTTCCTGGATGGTGGATCAAAGCCTAGTAGACTTGAACATTCTCGCGAAAGTGGTGTGGTATTGGGGTCCATCACATGAGAGAATATTAATTCACTGCCCATTATTCTTGAATATGTGTTGATGAGATTGGTTGTAGTCGACCATTGTAGAGACCTAAAATTGCAAATCCATAAGGACCTTCCAAGAATATTAATGTTCTTGCTACCCTAGTGTCTTAAAGGCATTGTTGGTAGGTGAGACGTTGGTTCTGCATTGACAAATTGATGAGGAAAATGAATGTTGATTTGTGGTTATGGGGATAGAGCGTCCTACATGAAGGTCTCATTGGAGGGAGCCCATGAGACTAGTATATGGATTTGAACCACCTGATTACAGAAACTTATGGTATCTTCTATGTAATGTGGATATTTTTTATTCGTTGACATCATTTAATGTGTAGAAGGTAGATTGTGGTTTTTTTTGTTGATTGTGAATCTACAAGATTGTGGTGTGGTTGTTGGGATGTATTTGTGCAATATATGATATGAGAACTAGAATCATGTGTAGTTACTTGTAGATCTGATCAAGGCTATGAGTACAATGTTGCATGAATGTAGGGAATGAAGGGAGAGGAGCATAGCCTCATCTTAGTGATCTACAAAAGTGTAATCTCTACTCGCTCGACCTCTAGTAGGATTATCTCGTTAATCAAGAATATCATGTTGTTGGATCATAATCTATGACTATGCAAATTCAAGGAAATGTTTTGTGTGATTAAGTTGCTATGTCCAAGATGAGAAAGTACACTAGAAAATAGGAGATGTGTAATTCATGAAACATTGTCAAGAGATAATTGGTCCTTGTACTTTGAGTGACTCATTTAATCCAGTTGATGCATGTGTGGTCTTGTGTATTGGTGTAGTGCAAGCTTAGGTTGGATGTTGTTGTGAACCCAATGAGAGTGTTCTGTGGAGCATAGAATGAGAGCTTCATGGAAAAAGTGTTCGGATATTTAGACACTTAGGATTTAGTTAAGATCAACTTAGTCTAATGTGTCTTTAGGTAAAAGTGTGTTTCATTATTGTGTTTATTTAGTATGCATTTATAGTTATGTAATCCGACGATCATGATATTTTCTAGACATAGAGTGATCTGATGGCTCATATTCTCCTCGATATTAACGACTATATTGATTCATGGATTAACACCCGATTGGTCCATGAAATCTATTTAAAGAGAATGGAGGGTCATTTGTTGATGATCGATTGTGAGAAACTCTTGTAATTTATTTATTTTTATTAATATATTGCCTCAAGCGGCCATGTTGGTTGGGGCCATGGACTATTTCCCTCTTCGAGGGTTTTAACCATGTAAAAACATTGGTGTTATGATATTTGACCTGGTTGTGTGAGTGGTTACTGAAGGTGTTGATCTTGTGTGGGAATACCATGTTTTGTTGAACATGGTATCAAATCCCATTTGAAGACCCATTCCTATTATAGGTCGAGATCCTGAAACTATGTAGCCACATGCAGTGAAAATTTTATGAGTTCTAATATTTTCATGCATTTCTAGGTTAAGAGGACTATTCCATTGCATCCAAAGCATTACTTTCAGTTGGAAATGCTTTTCATTTCACTCGAAAATGTTTTTTTTCCCAATATATGGCCATTTTTGTCAAATATGGAGCTATAACTCAGAATACGCCCTTTAAAAAAAAATACAGAATTAATATTTTGGTATCCTGTTTTTATTCCTGGTCTACATATGCTCTTTGTCGTGAGTTCTATGTGATCTTGAAAAATTAGAAACATAGAATATTTTTATTTTTATTTTATGCATATGCTCTTTGCTTTGTGCTTTATGCAATCTCAACAAATTAGAAACAGAGAGAAAACTTGCATTTTTTGGGTAAGCTAACCAAGATCTAACCCCATTATTGTTGATATTCGAGATTTTTTTTTCAAAATTTTTATTTTTTTGTGTGCGCCCATGTTGATTTTTTTTTGTACGAAAAAACAAGGGTTTTTGGGTAAGCATGCACTTTGAGGCAAAAAAAACCCTCCTCCTTCATCAAAATTGTTAAATATTTTGCACTAGCTCGCTTTATTTACTAAGATATCTTGAGTTCAAGTCTCTTTATTTTCTTAAGTTACTTTTTGAAAAATTTCATGCAACCTTCAGTTATCTCATAACTTTATTGTAAATCCTAATGTTTTTCCTTGCATTGAAGATTATTTATCTAAGTTCAAAACACTTAGACTTAATGCAACATAGATATGAAGGATGAATGATTCATATATGTTATTCTTGCTAAATGTTGTAGCGCATATTCTATCTTTGTATATATATTTATATGCCGCCAGATAAGCTCTAGGGAATTCTTATCAAGATCCCATTCTTGAGTGTTTTTGTGATTCTCTGATTAGAGAGCAAGATAAGATCTTACATCTTTGAGTGGTCAACATTGCAAGTACATCCAACAAATCCTTAGTGGCCCAACATAAAGACAAAACCAAGAATCCAAAGAAGCAACATCATCTTAACAACAACAAGCAAAAAAAATGACCCAAACCCTCTCAACTAGCTTCTACTCCTAATGGTGATAAAGGACCCAAAAAAAACCAAGAAGACTGATACGCATTGCAATTTTTGTGGTCAATATGCTCATTTGGAGTCTAGATGTTTAAAAAATATGGAGGCCTTAGAATCAGTGATGAAGAAGCACAACAAAAATCTTGATTCTTCTTCTTATAACTTTTGTTCTCATGGACATGCACTTTATGCTTCTAGTTTCTCCTTCAATGCAACATGTACTTCTTCTTTTGATGAGTGGCTTATTGAATTTGGAGCATCTTATCATATGGCTAATGATAAAGCCATTTTTTTTTGCTTTTAATGAATGTAACACTAAACAAATATTTGGTGGTGGTGATAGATATCTTAGTTTTGTAGGTTTTGGAATAGTTCAAGTAGATAATGGTCATTTCAATTATGTATTATGTGTTCTAATCCTTTTGTACAATCTTCTATTAATATATTAGATCACTCATTCAGGTGAAGGTAAAACAATAGATTGTTCACCTCACCAAGTTGTAATCAAGTATTTAAAAGATCCTAAGAATGTCCTAGCCACTAAAATTGTTGATGATATTACTAGTTTGTACAAATTGGAGAACTTTGGGTCATCATATTTTCCATCAATTTTTATTACTCACAACGATGACTAGAGCAAACTCTAGCATGAACATTTTAGTCATCTAAAATATCACTCATTGCAACAACTGTGTAATCAAATTATGGTGATTGGTCTTCCTCTCATTTCTTGTAGAGATGGTGTTTGTGCCAGTTGTGTTCTCGAAAAACATCATCAAGACAAGTTTAGCAGACGTGCATCTTGGCATTCCTTGGCCCTTTTGCAGCTTGTTCACAATGATTTGTGTGGTTCACTTTATTCTCGTTCTTTCTCTAGGTGCAAGTACTTATGAACCTTCATTGATGACTTCTCCATTTTTAACATGTTTTTGGTCTACAAGGCCCTTGCATAAAAAAAAAATGGACATAAACTACAAAGGTTAAAAACAAATAATGGAGGAAAATATGTGAAATTTTTTTTTACAACCTACTGCACTATATAGGGAATTCAAATGCAACTTATTTTTCCATATACACCACAACAAAATGGTGTTGTTGAGAGAAAGAATCACACTTTAAAAGAAATGGCTAATTGTATGATCCAATTTGAAGGATAAAGTCTTCATTATTAGGTGGAATCCATCAATTGTGTCAATTATGTAGTAAATCACACTCCCACAAAGGATTTAAAAAATATAACATTGGAAGAAGCATAGACTAAAATTAAGCAAAATGAAATCCTCTTCTATGTATTTAGTAGTGAAACATGGACTCACATTCCTTATGAAAAAAGGAAATCATTACAACATGAAACTGAGAAGTGCATTTTTTTTGGATATTCTAAAGGCGTCAAAGGTTATCGACTTATTCAACCTCATTCCAATGAAATAATTATTAGAAAAGATGTTAAATTTGATGAAAATATCTTGGCGCATGAGCCTAATTTGGAATATGTGCCATCTTGTGTTCCTATTCTAGTTTCTTCTTCAGAAGATGATAGTGAGAATTAAAATCTACCTTTTCCTACTCACCTTCCTCTAGATGAGTCTATTGAACATGAACCTGCACCAATACCACCACTTCCTATATAATTTCGTTGAATAAGAGAAGCAACTAGTGATATTATCGATCATCCTTTAGATCACCGTCGGACATGTTCAAATTTCCAGTGAGCCTCCTCTCTTTTAGTTCAAGTTTCATAGACTCATGATCCAAACACATTTGCAGAAGCTTCTAGCCTTCCAGATTGGGACACAACAATGAATGCATAATTTCATTCTTTCATGGTGAACGATACTTGGGATCTTGTACCTCTTCTCAAAGGAAGAAAACTTGTCCGATTTAAATGGGTATGCATAACTAAGTATGCATCAAATGGAAGTTTTGAAAGACATAAGGCCCAGTTAGTTGCTAAATGATTCTCTCAAGTTGAAGGAATTGATTACAATGAAAATTTCTCCCCCATAGCCAAAATGAATTTCATCGGCCTTGTTCTAGCCCTTGCTGCCTCACATAGATGGGATGTCCATCAAATGATGTTAAATATTCATTCTTCCATGGGGATCTAAAATAATAAATCTACATGGAACAAAATCCTAGATATGTTCAGAATGACTCCATCTTTGTTTTCCACCTTAAGAAATATCTATATAGTCTTAAGCAAGATCCTCAATCTTGGTATGCTAAAATGAATAACTCTCTTCTTGACATCGATTTTTCTAGATTTAATTATGAACCTAATGTCTATACCAAGAAAGTAGGAATCCATCTCATAATACGTGTTCTTTATGTTGATGATCTTATCCTCATTGGTAGTGACCCTAAAATTTTAACCCGTGTGAAATCCAACGTTAAAAAAAAGTTTGAAATGACAGACTTAGGATATTTGAATTATCTCATTGGCATCCAAGTATTGCAAATTAAGGAAGGAGTCTTCCTTTTCCAGTCTAAGTATGCATGTGACCTTCTTCACCGCTTTCACATGGAAGATTGTAAACCAACCTCTTATCCCTTCCAGTCTGGAGTCAATCTTGTTGCCACCTGTACTAATCTTGAAGTCGATGCCACTTTATAATTTTATGATGCAAGAGCATCTCAAGCGAGCCAACGCGGAAGCAAAAGATAGCTGGAAAAGCGCCCAGCACAAATTTTGAAATCACCTTGAAGTTGTTGCGCAATCTTAAATGAAGCCATTAAGAATAAGTGCACTTGTAAAATGTAAATGGACCTTGAGCGATTTGCTCTCATCCTTAGTAGGTAGAAGGCATTTATAGTAGTTAATGCAAGTAGGTAGAATTGAATGTGTAGATTAGACAGTTTTAGAGCGCAAGAGGGAAACGGGATATAGACACCCTCATTATGTATTGTAACATTATTGAAGTGTATTATGAGCATAGAGAAGAAGCAAGGAGTTGTGTAGCAGACTCCATGTACAGAAGTTCTGAATTAACACAAAGGAAGTTGTGATTCAGACTCATGGTGTTCATATATTCTCTATGTATACATCTTTAAATGTTATGCTCATGAATGCTTTACTCTTTCTGTCATGCAATTGCTTTTATGCTATGTATGAATGATTTCTTGTTGAGTGTTTGAAATCTAAGAGGAAAGGGTAATGGAATGAGTTTCAATTGTTTCTCTATCTGAGCAAGAGTTCCTGCAAGGAGTGCAGTTGAATTGTCTGCAAGGAGTGCGTAGACAAGGTGTTTAGAGGTTTGTCTCTGAAAGCTCAGGAGAGAAAGCTTTTGTTCTCATTTCCGCAGAAGTGCAGGCAAGCACAGGAACCGTGCAAGGAGTGCGCAGGGGGAGCGAAGTCTCAGGGTTGTGTACCTGAGTGAAGCATTGAGAGACTGTTGTTGTAGGTGTGCGCAGGGTCGAAGGAAATTCAGTACTTGGAAGTGTCTGAAGGTTGCCGCAAGGAGTGCGCGCAAGAGTCTTCTCTAAGACACAGAGTTATAAGGAAGCTCAGGAAGGATAAAGCCTTATAACCGCTGAAAGGGGCACATAATTTGTACCTGTAAGAAATTAGGAAGGCGTCGTAAGTTTGGGCCGTAGGAGGACGAGCTCTCAGAGAAAGAGACGGACGGTCGAAATTCTATGAGGATGATTCGCGAAATCCCGTGAGCCGTTAGATCTCAAGAAGGAGCAGGGAAGATACGATGAGTATTCCCTAAAGGTTCAAAGCTCGAGAGGGGCAGGACTGTAGATTTGAGCCATAAGGGCCGCCAGATTTACACGTGGATTTCCATATCGAGGTTTCGTAGGTTGAAGTCCCGTAAACTTGGCAACARGAATCGCGATATCACGAAACGCGAAATCCCGAAAGCTAAGAGAACGGCGTGGGGCCACAAGAGTCAGCAAGGTGGACAGGTGGCACGCTATTTCGAAGTTTCGTGGGGTAAAGTTTCGAACACATTGCATTAGAATTCACGATATTGCGAAGTCTGAAGTCCTGATAGAAGTGAGTGGCATTGAAAAGTCAAAGCTCGCGAGAGTATCAGATTTTTGGCAAATCGGAATTCGGGAGTCGGGGAGACAAGTTTCTCGACATCGTGATCGCCGAAATCGCGATAGGGAAAATCCCGAAAGGAAAAGGAAAGGTCAGCGTTGACTGTTTCAGGTTTCGGGGATTCGAGAGAACAACGCTTGACCACTGGATTCGTGAAGTTGCGAAGTCCGATCTCCCAAGTGCAAAGAGGGGATCCCGTGAGAGGTTTTTGTGGGTGCAGGTTTCCCGATAGGGAAATAGAAGAACCGTTTAGAGTTCTTCGATCCAGTGGTAAAGGAAAGATCCTATGTTGACGTGGACCTTTCGACCTGCGGGTTGTGGAGGGGGTGTGCATCGACATCAGTTTGGTATCAGAGCTCAGAAAGGTTCTTTGCTTTCTGTAGTGAAGAAGAAAGAGAATTCACCATGCCGCCAAGGATAAGGGACAGGCAAACACCCGATCCACCAGAGGAGAGGGAAATGGTGAGAAGAAGAGGCAAGCAGATGACTGATCTAGTCATGGAGAGAGAAATGTGTGATCTACGAGCCAGACTCGAAGACATGGAGACAACACAAAGATGCATAGTTAGTGCGGGGGATCTTAGTGATTTCGAGAGTGAATTTGAGGTTGAACATGAAGAAGAAGTTGCAGCTGAAGATGCATCAAATGAACGTTTGATTAGAGCTATTGCAAGAATGGGTGCAAGAGCGAATATGGACATTCCAGTTTATGAGGGAAACTTGGATGCAGAGGAGCTTCTAGACTGGATTAGATATCTGGACACATACTTTGACTATGAAGATGTCGAAGAAGACAAGAAAGTCAAGCATGTTGTCACTAGATTGAAGGGACATACAACATTGTGGTGGGATGAACTAAAAGCTAGCAGACACTGCAAAGGCAAGCAAAATATCAAAAGATGGGACAGAATGATCGCAAAGATGAAGGCAAAATTCATCCCAAGGGATTATCAAATTACTATGTTCAGGAGGATGCAGAACCTGAGACAAAAGCTGATGACAGTGAAAGAATATACTGAAGAATTCTACAAGATGAACATCAGGGCAGGTCATCGGGAGAGCGATGATGAAAAAGTTGCCAGATACATGAATGGCCTGAGATATGACATTCAGGATGAGATGAGCATGGTAACCATCCGAACGGTGGAAGATGCTTATCAGATGACTCTGAAGGCTGAAGAGAAGCTGAGCCGAAAGCAGGGTCAAAGAGGTCGAGGCAGAAGTCATACCAGAGGCAAATCAGTTGCCCAGGACAAATATCAGAAGCCCAAAGAGGACTGGAAGAAACCTCAGAATCAAACTGAGAGAGGTGGAACCTCACAGTGAGGACAATACGCTGAACAGAGAGGGAAACATACTGAACAGAGAGGAGATTATGATGATAACAATACTTTTCCTCGTAATAGAGGTAGGGGAAGAGGAAGTGGTGGATTAATAACATGCTTCACATGTGGAAATAATGGGCACAAGTCTTACGAATTTCCAGACAAAAAGAAAGAAGGTGGAGAAGCTCACATCGTCGAAGCACAAAGGCGGGATGCTGAGGCAGAAGACGTTGAAGGCGGAAGATCGCTGATGATGCGAAAAGTTCTTTTGACACCAGAGAAGGAGGTGGAGAGTTCAGTCCAAAGGACCAGACTTTTCAGGACTTCTTGCAAGACCAAGGACAAGGTATGCAAGGTCATTGTAGACAGTGGTAGCATGGATAATCTYGTTTCAACCGAGATGGTAGAGAAGCTGGAGCTGGAGACGATTGATCATCCAAGCCCATACAGAGTTTCGTGGCTACAAARAGGACATCAGGTAACTGTCACTAAACAATGTTTAGTTGAATTTAAGATAGGAGGATATAATGATAAGATATTATGTGATGTTATCCCCATGGATGTTTGTCATSTATTGCTGGGTAGACCATGGCAATATGACAGAAATGTGATTCATGATGGGAAAATGAACACATACACCCTGGAGAAGAATGGGAGGACTCACATGTTKCTTCCAATCAAGGATAAGGAGGTGAAACCTGAATTAAGCAACACARTACTTCTCATGAGTGGGAAGGAACTTCTTACAGAGGTTAAGAAGAAGGAAGAACYGCAATTCATTGTRGTCAGAAAGCCTAGAATTGTTTTGACCAGCACAAGGTTGGATGATTTACCAGAAGAAGTTCAGGAACTRCTGGAAGAGTTCGCTGACATAGTAGTGGATGAATTACCTCGTTCGTTGCCACTGATTAGAAGTGTGAGTCATCACATTGATCTCATACCAGGAGCCAGTTTACCAAACAAAGCCGCGTACAGGTTGACGCCACAAGAGAATGAAGAGGTTAAAAGGCAAGTCCAGGAGTTGTTGGACAAAGGTTTGGTCAGGGAAAGCTTGAGTCTGTGTGTTGTTCCAACAATACTCAGTCTGAAGAAAGACAGAGGCTGGAGGATGTGTACTGACTTGAGGGTGATTAACAAAATAACCATCAGGTATAGATTTCCATTGCCGAGGATGGATGATCTGATGGATTGCTTGAGTAAAGAAAAATAGTTTTCAAAGATTGATTTGAAAAGCGGTTATCACCATATCCGCATGAGAGAAGGTGATGAATGGAAGACAACATTCAAAACTAATGAAGGGTTGTATGAATGGATTGTTATGCCGTTTGGATTAAAAAATGTGCCGAGTACCTTCATGAGGTTGATGAACGAAGTCCTGAGGGAGTTCATCGGAAAATTTGTCATTGTGTATTTGGATGACATATTGGTTTACAGTAAGACAGTGGCAGAGCATCTGAAACATTTGGCTACCGTGATGTAGAGATTACAGCAGGAGAAGTTGTTGATAAACATGAAGAAATCCTCATTCATGAAGACAGAGCTCATTTACTTGGGATTTTTTATTTTTTCAAATGAGTTGAGGATGGATCCAGATAAGGTGGAGGTAATCAAGAATTGGCCATCACCGAAGAATATCTTTGAGGTGAGATATTTTCACGGATTGGCTAGTTTCTACAGAAAGTTCATCAGGAATTTCAGTGGAATTAGTGTAGCGATGATGGATATAGTGAAGAAAAGACACAAATCTTTTCACTGGACAGAAGAGGTTGAGAAGAGTTTTAATATTTTGAAGAGGAAGATTACGGAACAACCAGTTCTGGTGTTGCTGGATTTCCAGAAGACATTTCAAGTGAAATGTGATGCAAGTGGATTTGCAATCGGGGCAGTCTTGAGTCAGGAAGACAGACCAATAGCATACTTCAGCGAGAAGCTGAATGAAGCGAAAGTAAAATACTCCACTTATGATAAGGAGTTTTATGCTATCATACAGGCATTGAAGAAATGGAGGCATTACTTGATCCCGAAAGAATTTGTCTTGTACAGTGACAATCATGCATTGCAGTTTGTGACTCAACAGGAAAAGTTGAATCAGAGACATGTTAAATGGGTTGAGTACATGCAGAATTTTACTTTTGTGATTAAACATATTTCTGGTACTGCTAACAAAGTTGTTGATGCTTTGAGCATGAAGTGTTTGTTGTTGCAGGAGTTCAGAGTCAAAACGTTAGGTTTTGATGATCTCGGGAACATGGACATAGAAGATCAGGATTTTAAGGAGGCGTATGGAGCAGCTGAGAATCTGATTCTCAGGGATAGAAGCCAATGGATAGAAGACATGATCCAGGAAAGATTATTATTTAAGGGTAATCAATTGTGTATTCTGAAATGCTCCATGAGGGAGAATTTGCTGAAGGAGAAACACAGTGGAGGATTAGCAAGACACTTTGGTCATGACAAGACGTTCGCAAAGTTGAATGAGTCATATTTTTGGCCGGGAATGCGAGTAGACGTCAAGCGATTCATAGACAGATACAGAATTTGCCAACATTCGAAGGGAAGGAGACAAAATGCGGGGTTTTATCAACCATTGCCCATACCAGAAAGGCCTTGGGATGCAATTAGCATGGATTTTGTATTAGGGTTKCCAAGAACACAAAGAGGTTTTGACTCAATCTTTGTGGTGGTGGATAGATTTTCCAAGATGGMACACTTCATTCCATGTCAGAAAACCAGTGACACAACTCACATTGTGAATCTGTTTTTCAAAGAAGTCATTCGGCTTCATGGCTTACCAAGAAGCATAGTTTCRGATCGAGATACAAAGTTCATAGGGAACTTTTGGAGGACCTTATGGAAGAAGTTGGGAACCAACTTGTCGTTTAGTTCAKCTTATCAKCCTCAAGCAGATGGACAGAYAGAAGTAGTGAACAGAAGTCTGGGAGACTTGCTGAGAAGCTTGGTGACAAAACACCATAGCCAGTGGGACARCATATTACCACGGGCAGAGTTTTCTTATAATGACTCAGTTAATAGAAGCACAGGGAAAAGTCCATTTYGGGTTGTCTATGGCATGCAGCCGAGGGKAATTACTGAGCTGAGGGATTCAGAACAGACTGCGACTAGGAGCGCTAGTGCAGAAGATTTCGCAGAAGCGATGAAAGAACTTCATAGCYAGGTGARGGAGCAACTACAAAGTTCAAGCCAGGAATACAAGCGTAGAGTCGATCAACACCAAAGACAACTTCAATTCAAGGTTGGTGATTTGATTCTGGCACATTTGAGAAAGGAAAGGTTCCCGAGAGAAACATATAATAAATTGAAGATGAAGAAAATCGGACCATGTAAGGTCTTAAAGAAATTTTGGGCGAATGCTTATGATATTGAATTACTCGATGGGATCGAAATTTCTCCGATATTCAACATCTCAGATTTGTACCCATATAAGGCTGAGGAAGCAAGGACTAAAAATGAGCAACCAGTGATCCAGTGGACAAAGCATATGCTAGTTGCAGATAAGTCGTAGATGGAGCGCATAATGGATAAAAGAATGAGCAAGAAGACCAGGCAAAAGCAATACTTTGAGTATTTGGTCAAGTGGAAGGGCCATCCAGTTGAAGATGCCAGCTGGGAGAACGAAGCGGAGATATAGAGGCATGGACACACTGTGCACGAACTCATGGACAGGAGCCCATGAAAATTTTCAAGACAAGGAGTATGATGCAGGAGCATCTCAAGCGAGCCAGTGCGGAAGCAAAAGACAGCTGGAAAAGCGCCCAGCACAAATTTTGAACTCACCTTGAAGTTGTTGCGCAATCTTAAATGAATCCATTAAGAAGAAACGCACTTGTAAAATGTAAACGGACCTTGAGCGATTTGTTCTCATCCTTAGTAGGTAGAAGACATTTATAGTAGTTAATGCAAGTAGGTAGAATTGAATGTGTAGATTAGACAGTTTTAGAGCGCAAGAGGGAAACGAGATATAGACACACTCATTGTGTATTGTAACATTATTGAAGTGTATTATGAGCATAGAGAAGAAGTAGAGAGCTGTGTAGCAGACTCTATGTACAGAAGTTATGAATTAATACAAAGGAAGTTGTGATTCAGACTCATGGTGTTCATATATTCTCTATGTATGCATCTTTAAATGTTATGCTCATGAATACTTTACTCTTTCTGTCATGCAATTGATTTTATGCTATGTATGAATGATTTCTTGTTGAGTGCTTGAAATCTTAGAGGAAAGGGTAATGGAATGAGTTTCAATTGTTTCTCTATCTGAGCAAGAGTTCCTGCAAGGAGTGCAGTTGAATTGTCCGCAAGGAGTGCATCGACAAGGTGTTCAGAGGTTTGTCTCTGAAAGCTCAGGAGAGAAATCTTTTGTTCTCATTTCCGCAGAAGTGCAGGCAGGCACAGGAGTCGTGCAAGGAATGCGCAGGCCGAGCGAAGTTTCATGGTTGTGGACTTGAGTGAAGCGTTGAGAGACTGCTGCTGCAGGTGTGCGTAGGGTCGAAGGAAATTCAGTACTTGGAAGTGTATGAAGGTTGCCGCAAGGAGTGCGTGCAAGAGTCTTCTCTAAGAATCGGAGTTATAAGGAAGCTCAGGAAGGATAAAGCCTTATAACCACTGAAAGGGGCACAAAAGTTGTACATGTAAGAAATTAGGAAGGCATCGTAAGTTTGGGCTGCAGGAGGACGAGCTCTCAGAGAAAGAGACGGACGGTCGAAATTCTCTGAGGAGGATTCGCGAAATCCCGTGAGCCGTTAGATATCAAGAAGGAGTAGGGAAGATATGACGAGTATTCCCTAAAGGTTCAAAGCTCAGGAGGGGCAGGACCGTACATCCGATCCATAAGGGCCACCGGATTTACACGTGGATTTCCATATCGGGGTTTCGTAGGTTGAAGTCCCGTAAACTTGGCAAAAGGAATCGGGATATCACGAAACGCAAAATCCCGAAAGCTAAGAGAACGACGTGGGGCCACAAGAGTCAGCAAGGTGGACAGGTGGCACGCTATTTCGGAGTTTTGTGGGGTAAATTTCCGAACACATTGCATCAGGATTCGCGATATTGCGAAGTCCGAAGTCCCGACAGAAGTGAGTGGCGTTGAAAAGTCAAAGCTCGCGAGAGTATCGGATTTTTGGCAAATCGGGATTCGGGAGTCGGGGAGACAAGTTTCTCGACATCGCGATCGTTGAAATCACGATAGGGAAAATCCCGAAAGGAAAAGGAAAGTTCAGCGTTGACTGTTTCGGGTTTCGGGGATTCGAGAGAACAACGCTTGACCACTGGATTCGTGAAGTTGCGAAGTCTGATCTCCCAAGTGCAAAGAGGGGATCCCGTGAGAGGTTGTTGTGGGTGCAAGTTTCCCGATAGGGAAATAGAAGAAACGTTTAGAGTTCTTCGGGCCAGTGGTAAAGGAAAGATCCTGTGTTGATGTGGACCTTCCGACCTGCGGGTTGTGGAGGGGGTGTGCGTCGACATCATTTTAGTTAATTGGTATCCTTTTATATTTGAATAATGCCCATCCTAATATTTCCTTTGTTGTTGGTCTTGTTGCCTAGTATATGCAAACACCCCATGAAATCCATTGGAAAGAAACAAAAAGGATATTTTCTTATATCCGAGGTACAATTTAGTTTAGGATACACTACAGTTCAGGGGGGACTCCTTTGTTGTTTGGTTTCACTAATTTGAATTGGACAGGTGATCATGATGATCAAAAGTTTATTGCAGGTTATGTTTTCAACCTTGGTTTCAGACCTATCACTTAGGCTTGTAATAAACCTCTTGTTTTTTCATCAATAAAAGCATAGAGTATAGTTACCAACTTGACAAGAAATGTGACCTCAAAATGAGAACTCTAGCCATAAAATTCCATATCTTTGTATCAAAAACACCAAAATCAGCCCATGTTTCAAAAATTGGTGTTATTGGTAGCACATTTTCTTTTTAGGGTTAAAATTAGCACTTTTTGCAACCATGGCCTTAAAAATATCACAATGTTGTCGACAAAAACATTAAAATTAACCCATGAATCTTAAAGTGGTGCTAACAACAACACCCTTTTTTATTTTCTAAGTTAAAACTACAACTTCTTTGAATCCTCTAAACTTGACAATCGATACTATTGCAACCAAAAACTTAAAATCAACCCTTGAATTAAAAAGTGATGTTCCTAATAGAAACCCAATTTTTTCTAGGGATAAACTTGCAAGTTTATTGAAATCACGGTCTTGACAATCAATACCCTTGGAACCAAAATCTTAAGATCAATCGCAAAATTGAAAAGAAATGTTATATGTATCTCTCTTTTTCGTTTTGAGCTAAAAGTTGAACATTTTAGAAACCATGGCTTCAAAACCCATCATTGTTACAAACAAAATCATTAAAAAGAAAAAATAAAAATAAAAAGGAAAAACCCCAAACGAGAAAGAAAACCTTTATTTTATTAAACAAAAAAACATAAAATAAACATTTTAAATTAAAAACAATAAAAAGAGATAATTGAAAAAATGAAAAATTATTTTAAAATGATGTTTTTCTTTCTAAATAAAATAAATAAATAAAGATAAGCAAAAACATTATTTTTCCTTTTTTATAAATACAATGAAAAACATTAAAAACATTATTTTTTTTGTTTGTTAGAAATGCTTGTTACTTGTGGGGTCAATATTTTAATCATTGGCTAAGAAACCACAACTCATGGGCATCTAAGCCGTCAAAATTATCCGGGGATCGCGCCCGGCTTGGGCCACACCAACCCTTAACATGGTTGGATTTTTTAGTGTCTCCTCCCGACTAAACACACCGTAAGAGTATTGAAAGTGGGTTGCCTAGAAAATGAAACCCACGCCTTAACCAAATGTGCTAACAAAAATTGACAAAATACTATTTTTTAAGTATATTCAAAACCATTAAAAAAATCCAATATTAATTTTTTTATAAAATATAAAAATAAATCAATCAAAAAATTTAAAAGAAAATATTAAAAATAAAAATCTTTCATAAAAATTATTTAAAAAAACATAAAAATAACAAAACAAGTAATAACAAATAACAAAATTTAAGAAAAAATGAGTAAATTGGAAGAGGGGACACTTCTAGGAATCTCCCCCTCCACCAAACCTCTCAAAAATCATGAAATACAAGATGGGAAATAATGAAATTCACAATGTGCCCCATTTCATGTTTTTTGAGAGGTTTGGTTTCAAAAAAATTGTTAGTTTTTTTATATTTAAAAAAAAAATAAGTTTTTAATTTTTTTTAATATTTTCTATTAATTTTTAATTTTATATTGTGTTACAAAATTAATTTTATAAGTTTTGTTTTATTTTTCATTTGTTTTTAAATTTGTTATTTTTGTTTTATACTATGTATTTCTGTTTTTTTAATTGTTTTAAAAAAAATAATAATGTATTAATAATTTTTTTAAATGTGGTTTATTTTTTTTAGTTTAAAAAATGTGTCTATTTTATTTTAAAAAATAATAATGGATTTATGTTTTTTAATTATACTATGTATGAACACTCCACCACCTGTTCCAAAAATTCATCCTGTCAAGGGGAGACCTGCCAAAGTCACCCTAGAGAGCCTTTACAAATATATGGAATTATCAGAAAAAATGAGAGAAGAAGGAGATGACAAACTCCAAATAGAGTTAGAATCATTAGAAAAAATGAGTGAAGAAAGAGATGTAAAACTCCGATTAGAGCTAGAGGCAATGCTTGATAAAAAAAATTAAACTCTTCAGAGATACGATTCAAACTATAAAGGATAGATTGTCAGGGTTCAAGAGCCAATTGTGGACAATGAATGATAGAATTCAAGAAATGGAAAAACAAAAACAATCAACCCAAGAAGGAGAGGTTGAAGAAAATCTCAACTTGAGAGAGAGGATTAAAGATCTAGAAGAAAAACTAACCAACAATTTGACCCTCGATAGTCTAGAAAACAAATTGGATATCAAACCCATCAAAGAGGAAATGAATAAGATAATTGAACTAGATCGTGAGCATAATAAAAGAGCCTTGAACCTCATAATTTTTTGTATAAAAGAACAACAAGATGTGTTGGAAGATTGGTTGTTGTCATTGATGTCAACCCTAGTCATTGGTTTTGGACTGGAGGATTGATAAAGGTATTTGTACATGAAGGACAGTGCACATGAAGACACAACACCCATGGATGGATAGTATACATCATGTTGTTTCCGGTGGTAGGTGGCACGTCACGTGGATCCTCATGGTTGAGGATAAATGAAATTTTGAAGATGACAAAGTGAATTGAAGAAGGAAGTATAGGTCGGCCCTAAAGATAATTAAAGAAAATAATTACAAAATAAGAAAGTGTTAGATTGGCCCTAATGTTAAAAGGAAGTGACATAAAGGGTATAAATACATATCATTATACATTCATTTTATACACACAAGTTGAATTTCAAAGGAAATATGAAGTAAAGAAGGTTGGATTTCAAGAGAGGATGAAGTCTTTTGGTGATGTGTTCTAAGGTATGTTATTTACAGGCCATATTACCATTTTTGCTATAACCTTTTTTCTAGAGTGATTCAGATGGTGAAATTGGTATGGTATTGAGAAGACATGTCTAGGTACCTGTGGTAAAAATTTCATCTCTTTATTCGCTACAATTTTGGAGAAACACTATGTGGAAGATAGGATTTTTAACTAGTCCTTAAGCTAGTCATAAACAGGTGTTTTGGGTAAAACAGTCATAACTTCTTCATAGAAAACACAAATGAAGTGAGACCAATTTCATTGGAAAGAGTACGGTCTTTAGTTTCTTGTGTGAGAATTTCAGAATCTGATGTTAAATATTGAGCGTGGTGCATTATGTACAAGTTCTCTCTCCTGAATAAACTAGAATTGAATAAGGTCTACCATTCTCTCTATAACTTATTTTTGGGGAGGATTCAAGGAGTGAAACTTGGAGGAGTTTCAGATAATACATTGAGTAATATTATCTACAGGATCAAAGTATTCCAAGAATTGAATAATTGCAGAAAGTGAAGAAGTCTCAGGAATCATTATCAGGTTCTATGTGATGGTTGGTTGATGGTGATGATTTAATGTAAAGTTTTATTATCTCTCATATATTCTTGGGTGGAAGGAAGGGGCAAGG
>JZKD02S1674209.1:358714-378145 GCA_000966675.3 Picea glauca | reverse complement strand
CATATCAATGGCTCATATTTGACACTATTTGATATCAAAGACTCATATTTAAAGGGTTGTTAACACAGAAAAACAATCAGTTTTATATGAAATTTGTCTTAATTTTTCATATTTTTGAAGGTCATTAAATTGCAGGGGATTTTTTAGGAACTAAATGATGTTTTTAACCAATAGAGTGTACCAAGGTATACTTTTTATCTTTAACTCAAATAAAACAACTCGGAGAGAGCTATCTAATGAGCTAAACAATTCACAAAATGGAGCTCGTATGAGGACATTACAACCAAAACAGTAAGGGTAAAATTTTGGCACCAAATTTACTTCTAGAGGGCATAATTCCTTTCTCAGAAGTTCGTTTGGGGCACATGAATAGTCGATGTAAATCTTATGACCCATAGAAGCTAGAGATTGAGTCATATTTGGGTTATGGGTACTTGAAAATGCACAAGAAGAGAAATAAGGCATGTGTAGCATGCGGGGATAAATTAGGTAAAACAACCTAAACTTCGTTGGACCATAACTTTTAACTCAAAGATCATATTTGATAAAATGAATATTTAACCCATAATTTTGAATTGGGCATTAAAACTTCTCATAAATTAATAAAGATATTTTTGTAGTGGTAAAAAGAGTGGAAATTGCAACATGTAAATGTCGTAACTTTTCGCTCAAAACTCAGAATGAGGCATGAGTACAGCCATTGGAAATATGTTTCAGAGAGGAATGCATATGAGAAAAAAAAAATTGAATTGGTGCATTTTTTCAATCATAAATTGATGAATATATATAAACCATATTCTAATGGATGAAATGTTGTATGCTATGCATGTTCTAACAATAACTATTACATGCATATTTCTTGCAGAATTAGGGGTACAAGAAGAAAAATTTAGTTCTTATATGAGGAATAGAGTTATGGAAGATGCCTAGCGATCTCACAACCGTGAGGAAGAGATCATGGGTCTGCATGTCAACATGGGGAATGATGAGACATAGTCAAATGGAAGAAGAGATAGGTAGGAGTGTGTCACTATGAGAAACTTGCATAGAGAAGTGCATAGCTACAAAGATGGTAATGAAAGGACCATGAAGGCTCGGGAAGAGATACTTCAGAGTTTGAATATGTTGCATAAGAAATTCAATAAATAATCTAACACTAAGCAAGCAACTAGTCCTAGACAAGTGTCAACATCTAGATCCCATAGAAAAAGTGATGATCATGGAAATGATTGGAAATCAAGAAGCATGAGCAGACGCCATCATTTTGCAAAGTAATCTACTGGAAGAAATTGTTTATATTAAGGTATTTGTGGGAAGTATTAACCTCTATATGTAACCTTTGACTAGAATAGAATATTCTGGAAGAAAGAGAAACCCTAAACAGATGTGTAAAAACCCTAGAAGACAAGTCAGCTCAGTAGAATAAATAATATCAATGTATTATCTTTCAGAAAGACAAGTTGGCCCAGATAGGTGATAAGAACCACTATAAATATGATTTGTTCTATCTCATTTGTACATACTCCCTTCACTCACTCTCTCAAGTATAGTGCAAGTCTGGAGATGCAGCTGGAAGAAAGGAAGGTGCATTTTCTGGGGTGATTCTTGGTCTCTCTCTCTCTGGTGCTAGCTAGCCTAAGATATGTGCCCTACCTTCTAGTATCTCCTGGTGGTATTCTTGGTGAAATTATTGGTGGTATTCTTGGTGATAGCCTAATAAGTGCAACTACAACTAATGCAGTTGAGTATTGTTCGTGTTTTGTGGTTGTGGATACTCTCTCTTTTGTGTGCTACCCTTGGAGGAGGTGCGCTCTCCTTTGTCTTGTGTTGTTGTTGCAGTTGCATGGTATTTTTCTGGTTCCATCTCGAGCTATTGTTGCAGCTAGGGTTTATAGGTTTGTTCTAGTGTGGCTTTCCAGAATCATTCTATCTAGTAAAGGTTAAGGTGCTTGCGGGTGGTTGCATGTCTATGGTCGGGTGACAATAGTGATATTGTCTATGGTAAAATGAGAAAATCGAATATGTTAAAAATTTATGGGCCCACACTACCTTCATAATAGTCTAACTGTTGGAAGGTATATTGGGAGTTCCTTGTCAAGCTCGTTGTAACACCAGTTGTAGCTGCAACTAGGGTTTCTAATTTTGCAGCTGCAACAAACCCTAACCTAAGTTCTTGGGCACTTTCAGTAAAGTGTTGGACAAATTTTTTGTGTATTCTAGTGCGGCCTAGCCTAGCGCACCCTTTGGTGCCCTTAGCCAGCAAAAACGTCAATTTTGAATTCTTTTTCAAAGTCAAAGTCAAAGGTTGACTGGTCAAAATCAATGGTTGATTGGTCAAATTCAAATTCAAAGGTTGACTTTGGATCAAAATTGATTTTTTTGGCCAAATTTGAAATTTCAGGGTTTCTAGCTTGTTCTAATCATTGAACCTTTTTTATTCAGTTTCTAACCTCTTCTTGTCAATATGGTGTCTAGTTTCATATTAGCAGACAAGTTGAACGATGCTACAAATTTCAAAGGTATGCACTTGTATATGATTTTCAAGTTATATCATCCAGCAAAGCATGAGTGTGTTTGTAGGGGATGTACAAGAGACCTTGTCCAAGCAGTGATCTTGGATTCAGTACATTCAGAGGAACAAGCACACCCTTCCTAGAAATTGAGGCTCCAGGTTCCAGGTTTGATTGATCAAATTGTTAACTTTCAATTTGCACATATCAAGTTTGATAGTTGCTATAGTATAATTAAACACTATAGTTGTGACAACAATATTTGAAAGGTTCTATTACTGCTAGGTATATTTGGTTGCATGTAAGTACTATTGATGCTTATTCCACTTGTTTGCAAAATGAACTAACATCTCCTCTAGGATACATTTATTTTTTTTCTCCCGGACAAGTCACCTTGGTAATTCTATGATGACTACCATCCTTGTTACCATAGGTATGTTCTTATGAAAATGTTATTGGAAATACTTTTTCTCTTGTTGTTCTTGTTTCAGGAAGGTCACGGACGATAGCTCTAAGAAGGAGCTATAGTGACAGTTGCAAACATAGAGTAGATGACTCCATCAAGTGGTGAGGCAAGTGATCTCACCAAGTACCAATTTTAAAGGAAGAGTGTAAAGAAAAAGGAGTTTTCTACATCATTCATTCAGATACAAAGGATGAAGTATTTAGAAAATTCGAAGACTTTTAAGCTGAATTGCAAAACCTAACAAACAAGAAGATCAAGACACTAAGATCTGATAATGGAGGAGAATACACCTCTAAGGAGCTTGTTTCCTTTTGTAAAGTAGTCGGGATTAGGAGGGAGCTAATTGTCTCACATAATTCTCAACAGAATGGTGTGGAAGAAAGAAAGAACCATTCTATTGAAGAATCTATTAAAGCAATGATGAATGACCAGAATATATCCATGTTTCTATGGGGAGAAGTAGTTATGACAGCCATATATGTTTAGAATAGAATTTTTCATCGTATATTGAAGAACATGACTCCAGAAGAACATTTCTCTAGAAAGAAGCCAAGTGTTGAACACTTAAAGATCTTTGGTTGTCCTATCTATATCCATGTTTCCAAAGAAAAAGGAAGAAGTTGGAACCTTCAGGAAAGAAGGGAATATTCATTGGATATAGTGAGACATTAAAATCTTACAGAATCTATGTCACATGTCAACAGAAGGTTGAAATCAGCAGGGACGTGACCTTTGATGAGAATATTTCCTTCAAGAAATATATAGAAGATTCCATGGACTCCAATGATGAAGAGGAACATGAAGATCCCAAGGAAGAAACTACATGTTCTCATAACATATCAATGCAGAACCTTCCACCTTTGAAGAAGCAGTCAATAAGAAAGAATGGAAGGAAGCTATGATGGAAGAATATCAATCCATCATGAAAAATGATGTATGGGAAATTGTTCCTAGACCTGAAGGAAAGTATGTAGTCACTTCAAAATGGGTTTACAAGATAAAAGCATGAAGTATATGGGAGTATCGATAAATACACGGCAAGATTTGTCGCTAGAGGGTTCTCCCATCAAGAGGGAGAATACTATGATGAGGCATTTGTTCCAGTTTCCAGATACACCTCTATTAGAGCCATCATATCTCTTGCAGCATCAATGGGTTGGATTTTACATCAGATGGATGTAAAGGCCACTTTTCTCAATGGAGTAATTGAGAAAGAAGTATAAATAGAGAAACCTCAAAGTTTTGAGGTACACCTGAGAGAAACCCATGTATGAAGAAGGCCTTGTATGGACTCAAGCAAGCTCCAAGAGCTTGGTATGCATGAATTGGTAGTTACTTGAAGAGACTTGGATTTTCCAAGAACTATGTTGATCCATATCCTTGTTACAAGGTTGTGAATGATGCACCTATGATATGGCTACTATATGTTGATGATTTGTTTCCGATAGGTGGAGAGTGTCTCATTATTCATTGTAAGAGGGAGTTAGCCTCTTAATTCGATATGAAGGATCTTGGTCTCATGCATTATTATTTGGGACTCGAAGTATGGCACAAGCGTGGTGAAATCTTCCTGGGGCAAGGGAAGTATGTTGTAAATATCCTTCAGAAGTTTGGGATGATGGATTGAAAATCCATGGAAAATCCCATGGTGATAGATATGAAGAAGCTGAGAGACTTTTATTCCGATCCAGTAGACATGTCCTTGTACTGGTAGTTGATTGGCTCATTAATGTATTTGGTGAATACACGACCGTACATTTTCTTTTTTGTGAAAATGTTGATCCAATTCCAAGTGGAACCTATACATGAGCACTGGATAGTTGCAAAGCATATTTTGAGATATATTTGTGGGACACTAAATTATGGTTTGATGTTTGCCTCAAACAGTGACATACAATTGCATGGATTTACTGATTCATATTGGTCAGGCAGTGCAGATAACAGAAAGACTACTTCTGGTATATGTTTCAATTTGGGCTCTACTATGATATCATGGGATAACAGGAAACATAATTCTATTGCACTCGGTACTATAGAAGTAGAGTATATTGTTGCTTTTGATGCTTGTACGAAAGAAGTATGGCTCTATAAGATGATTTTTGGACTATTTGATCAGGTGTTAGATTCGACTGTGATATATTGTGATAATTAGAGTTGTGTGAATCTTTCATAGAACCCCATGTTCCATGATAGATTGAAGAACATTGAGATGAAGTACTATTTTATCTATGATAAAGTCCATAAGGGAGAATTTATTCTCTATTACATCTCCATCGATGAGCAGACAACTGATATTTTGACGAAGCCTCTGTCCAAGATAAAGTTTGCATACTTGAGGGACAAGTTGGGACTTGTGGAGATAACTCCCTTGGTTGAATGGGAACTGGTGACTTCCTCGGTTGGGAGGGAGTGTTGATATATGGCATCATGGATAGTTAGTGTGTTGGTGGACAGACATTCTCCAGGTGGATAATGGTCTAGGTAGAACAGATTCTTGATGGACAGACATTCTCCCTGTGTAGAATGGTCCAGGTTGACATATTGTTGATGTACCATGGACAAATATTCTCCTGGGGCATTTCCCGAACATGTAGAATGGTCTGGGACAACTATTCTCCTAGGGATTTTCCCAGTCAGGTAGAATGGTATGTCTCCCTGAGTTCACAGTACTGACTAGAGTGGGGAGATTGGTACAGGAAAAAAATTTTCCATGAATTCACAGTAATGGCTAGAGGGGGGGAAATGGTCCAAGACCATCATTCTTCTAGGATGTATGTCCAGATTAGAATAATGGTCCCTATATCCCATGGCATGGATTTCAACATCTGGGAGGAAAATCATTCTTTTAGGACGTATGTCCTGATTAGAAGAATGGTCCTTGTAGCCCATGGCATGGCTTTCAACATCTATTGGGACAATCATTCTTCTTGTGTCACAGAAAGTGACCAAGATATGAAGACCATTCCCTATATCACTCTGTTGAGTGAGTGACTTAGGTGAGACACTATGTTGAGTGTGTTAAGTCCAGCACATGACTTAATGGTCCAAGCAGAACAGATTGTTGATGGATAGACATTCTCCCTGTGGAGAATGGTCCAGGTTGACAGATTGTTGATGTACCATGGACAAATATTCTCCTGGTGCATTTCTCGAACATGTAGAATGGTTTGGGATAACTATTATCCTAGGGATTTTCCCAATCAAGTAGAATGGTATGTCTCCCTGAGTTCACAGTACTGACTAGAGTGGGGAGATTGGTACAGGACAAAAATTTTCCATGAGTTCACAGTAATGGCTAGAGGGGGGAAAATGGTCCAAGACCGTCATTCTTCTAGGACGTATGTTGGGATTAGAAGAATGGTCCCTATAGCCCATGGCATGGATTTCAACATCTGGGAGAACAATCATTCTTCTAAGACGTATGTCCTAATTAGAAGAATGGTCCTTGTAGCCCATGGCATGGCTTTCAACATCTATTGGGACAATCATTCTTATTGTGTCACAGAAAGTGACCAGGATAGGAAGACAATTCCCTATATCACTATGTTGAGTGAGTGACTTATGTGAGACACTATGTTGAGTGTGTTAAGTCCAGCACATGACTTATTTATCATCATGCACGATTACTCAGATGGAGTATGGCCTCAAGAGATGATGCATACGATGATATGATTTGATGTTGGGAGATTGTTGTACTACATGGTGATAGCTTATGTAGTTATTAGTTGATTTAAGTGGAGACTGTGGGTCTCTGGACAGTATCTATGTGCTACTGTGGTGGATTTGTTCCACTGGTAGTGAATGTGTGTCATTGGATAGTAGTTGTGAGCTACTAGAGTGGTTTTGTACCACAGGATAACAATTGTGTACTACTATGAATCGACATTATTGTGATCTATTGGATACAATTGTAATAACTATGTTCTACTACTTGATTTCCATGGAGACTACCAATAGTGTTGAAGATGTTTTCTAGGTTGGTGTGTCAACTAGTAGTGTTGGAGGTGATTTCCAACTAGATGGATAGTGATGATGATGCTTGTGACTTGATATGCGTGATCATGAGATAACTTGTATGGATATGATGATGTTACTTGTAGAATGGTCTGCAAGACTATGTGAGCCTTGCCCATACCATGTGAAATGGATGGATGTGTTTGAGAACATTATAGTTAATACCAACCTAACTAGGAGGGAGTGTTGATATTATGGTAGTTGCAGGAGGTATTAACTTCCATGTGTAACCTTTGAATAGAATAGAATATTCTATAAGCAGGAGACACCCTAAACAGATGTGTAAAAACCCTAGAAGACAAGTCGACTCAGTAGAATAAATAATATCAATGTATTATCTTCCAGAAAGACAAGTCAACCTACAGGTGACAAGAACCACTATAAATAGGAGGTGTTCTAGCTCATTTGTACATACTCACTTCACTCACTCTCTCAAGTATAGTGCAAGTCTAGAGATGCAGCTGCAAGAAATAAAGGTGAATTTTATGGGATGATTCTTGGTCTCTCTCTCTAGTTCTATCTAGCCTAAGATATACGCCCTACCTTTTAGTATCTCTTGGTGGTATTCTTGGTGACATTATTGGTGGTATTATAATATTCTTGGTGGTAGCCTAAGAAGTGAAAGTGAAACCGCTGCAGTTGAGTATTGTTCTTGTTATGTGGTTGTGCAGACTCTCTCACTTGTACGCTACCCTTGGAGGAGTTGTTCTTTCCTTTGTCTTGTGTTGTTGCTGCAATTGGATGGTGTTTTTTTGGTTCCATCTTGTGTTATTGATGCAGCTAGGTTTTATTTGTTGGTTCAAGTGTGCATTTCTGAAATCATTCTATCTAGTAAAGGTTAAGGTGCTCGGAGGTGGATTCATGCCTATGGTTGGGTGACAATAGTGATATTGTCTATGTTAAAATGAGCACATCAAATATTCTAACAGAAATCATGCAAGTTCAGGGCCAGGGAGCATCCCAAGAGTATCTCTTATTTGGAGGAAAAGAAGAAGGCCCGAGACAAACATCTTGCAAGGTGAGATCAGGAAGATCAAGCCACCAACTCCAATGGTGAGCACAAGAAAGGAGAAGAGGTTGAGGCATGATTGTTGGAAATGAAGAAATATTTCCATATGCACGATTACCCCTCCTTAGTAGAAGCTATAATTGTCACCTACAACTTGCAAGGAAATATATCCATGTGGTGGGATCAACTTAAGAAAGCCAAGAACCTGGATGAGAAGAGGATCTCATGGAGGCATTTCAAAGGATATTTCCAAGAGAAATGTTTGTCTGAGAATTATTATGAAAAGAAGATGAAATATTTCTTTGAACTCAAGTTGGGAACCATGACAATGGAGGAATATGAGAAGAGGTTATTTGAATTGTTGAAGTATGTTGACTTCATCAAGGATGAGAAGATTAAAATACAAAGTTTTCTAAGTGGTTTACCATCCTTCTATAGTGATAAGATACAATATGGTAACCCCAAGACCTTGGAGGAAACCATAAGGAGAGCAAGGCATGTTTATGAGCAAAGCAGAGGAAGGAATTTTTTCCAAAAATATTGGAATGACAAGATGAAAGGGAAAAAAGATCAAAGTAAGAAATGTTTCAAGCCACCATTTTTCAAGAAAAACACCCAAGAAAATTAGCAAGTTCAAGAAGCCCAAAATGAGCACAAGATTGTAGATTAATTTGGAAAAAGGCCAAGGCGGAAACCTATTCAATGTTGGGGATGTGAGGGAAATCACTTATATAGGTAATTCCCTCACAAAGAAGAAAGAATGAGGATTGTCCAAAACATTCAAGAGGTTTAAGCAATGGAAGAAATGGGAGGAATCATGCCAAGGATTTATGCAGCTTTGGACAATCCCCCGTGATTGAAGTGGAAGGTAAGATTGATAACTAGCCTATATCAATTTTAATTGATTCTGTAGCTAACCATGGTTACATAAATACTAACATTGTTGAAAGATTTCACTTTCAAAGGAGTAAGCATAAGAAATATTGGTTAGTCTGGTTATCCATAAGAGCTAAGAGAAAGATCAATGAGTTGATTAAAGATTGTTTGATAGACATGAATGGACTCAATACAAAGGTAGATGTAAACATCATACCATTGGGTTCAAATGATTGCCTAATTGGAATGGATTGGTTGGAAAAACATCTCGTTGTCCTAGAATATTACAACAAGACAATCACATGTCTTGATGAGGAAGGGAAACAATGCAAGATTTAAGGCATTCCAAGAGTTGTAGTTGTTAGAAAGATTTCAGCTATGCAATTGAAGAAGAGTTTTAGAAAGGGATGTCAGATTTTTGTAGCCCATATGGAAGAGACAACCAAATATAAAGTGGCAAGCATTGAAGACCATTCGGTCTTAAATTATTTTGAAGATGTTTTTAGACAAATTTCAGGATTGTCACCAAAGAGAGACATTGATTTCTCTATTGATTTGGTTCCGGGAGTTTCCCCAGTGTCCAAGACACCTTACAGAATGGGCATACTAGAATTGAAGGACTTGTATATGCAACTTGAAGAGTTTCTAAATAAGGGGTACATACGCCCGAGTGTGTCACCCTCAAGAGCCTCAGTGCTATTTTTGAAGAAGAAAGATGGAACCTTAAGGTTGTGTATTGATTTTAGACAACTGAATCAGGTCACCATAAAGAAAAAATATCATTTTCCAAGAATTGATGATTTGTTTGATCAGCTGAAAGGTGCAATAAACTTTTCAAAAATTGAATTGAGATCAGATTATCATCAAGTGAGGATAAAGGAAGAAGACATTAGAAAGACCACATTTAGGACAAGATATGGGCATTAACAATTCATGGTAGTGCCATTTGGACTATCAAATGCCATAGTTATTTTTATGTGTCTAATCAATGGAGTGTTCAGGGAGTATCTGGACAAGTTTGTGATTGTGTTCATAGATAACATACTTGTCTACTCTAAGTCAAAAAAAAGGAACAATATAAACATTTAAGAATGGTGTTGCAAGTTTTAAGAGAGCATAAATTGTATGCTAAGATAAGTAAGTGCATTTTTTATCAAAAGAAGATTCACTACTTGGGGCATATAATTTCAGCAAATGGGATAGCAGTGGATCCTAAGAAGATAGAGGTCATTCGAGGATGGCCAGCACCAAGGAATGTAAAAGAGGTCAGATCATTCGTGGGTATTTCCGATTATTACCGAAGATTCATAAGAGGGTTTTCAAATACAGTAAATCCAATCACTTCTTTACAAAAGAACGAAGTGAAATTTGAATGGACACCCAAATGTGAAGAGAGCTTTCAGTAGTTGAAAGACATATTGACAACTCCAACAATATTTAAGATTGCAGATCCAAATGAATATTTTTTTGTGTGTACTGATGCATGCAAGGAAGGGCTCGGTGGATTCCTCGGTCAAAAGGATCATGTGGTATGCTACGATTCCAGAAAATTAAAAGAGCATGAAATAAATTACGCTACACATGACTTGGAGTTAAAAACAATTGTACAGGCATTAAAAATGAAGACGCATTACCTTATGGGGAATAAATTTGAGATAAGGACAGACCATTGTGGTATGAAACATTTGTTTGGACATCCAACACTAAATGTCAAACAAACCAAATGGTTGGAATTTCTAAGTGAATATGACTTCAAAATTAATGTAGAGACCTAACTTAATTAAATCCAAACTTTCATACAATTAAACATATAATTCATTTCTTTGCATAAATAATTCATTCACCATCATCTAAGCATAAATGTTCAGTAGAAATTTAAAATTATTCCACGGCATGAAAATAACTCAGCAATTCATAAATAAAATACCTGCTTCTAATGCTAATTCCCGTCAATATGGTTGTCCTTTCCCTGCTACCTTGCCTAGCCTGATGCACTGACCCAACTCTGCCCAAACCGAATAACCTCCCAACTAGCTAGGAGCAGCCTGTCCGGCTCCCTAGCTCCAGGAAACCGAAAGGAATCCTGGCCCCCATGCCCAAAACCCACAACAACCCGGTGCCCCCTGCAATGATTCACCCAAAAAAAAAACTGCTCAAACCAACCAATATGCCACAGAAAATCCTCCTTCCCTCCCAATGCTCCCTCAAAATGCTTCCTCCCCCAAAATAATCCTCCTCTTTCCCTTAGGACTCTTCTATCATATTCCCCCTTCACCAACTCTCCTCCCCCTCATTAATTYCCTTATCTCCTCCTTTATTACCTTATCCCCTTCTTTATTATCTTATCCCCCTTCTTTATTATCTTATCCCCTCCATTTAATGTTTCTTTCCCCCCCTTCATACGTAAGTCTTTAATTAAATAAACTAAAATTATTAAGCCCCTTTAATTCATTACTCAAATATTTAATGAGTCTATTAATTAATTAATTAATCATCGAAAGGTATGAACGATTAATTAATAAATAAATAATATTATTAAGAAATAATTATTGTTTAACTCAACATATTAGGACAGTCAGATTATCAAATTAATTAAAATTAATAATCCCTATACATCTATTTAAGCAGGGTTGTTACAATTAAGCATATAAAGGGTAAGGAAAATCAAGTGGTCGATGCACTCAGCAGGAGAGCTCATGAAGTGCATGTTGCAACCATTATCATGTACATGAATGATCTGAAGGATCAAGTCATTGCAACAACAAATTCGTATCAACAATATGTAAAAATAAAATAAATATTATAGCAAGGAAACTTTCAGCAGAAATTTAATTTTAATGAGCTGAAAGAATATGTGATTCTCATGTACAAGGAAAAAGTATATGTGTCGAATTCCAATGAGATGAAAAATGCAGTGTTGAAGGAAATGCATAATGTGCCATATGTTGGGCACCTGGGATATCAGAAGACAATTGTAGTTGTAAGAAGCCAATACTTTTGGTCAGGAATGAAGAAAGAAGTGGCTAATTACATAGCCAGATGTCTAGAATGACAAAGAGTGAAGACTAAACATATACACCCAACGGGTTTTCTACAGCCATTTCCCATTCTAGAATGGAAGTGGGAAGTTTTCATAGTTGATTTTATTACAAAGATGCTCAGAATAGTGAAGCAACATGATTCCTTCATGGTGGTGGTGGATAAATTTGTTGATGATTAAAGTTGCGTGAGACATCCTCTAGGACACAAACTAAGTGAGTCAACCTGAGAGAGAGCCCATGAGTTAGGTGTGCCCATGATATGGGTGTGTGGTTCTTCTCTGAGACATAGATGGAACGTTGTTCCCCTATGTGAGGTGGTGAATCCCATGAGATGGGTGTGTGGTTCCTCTCTGAGACAGAGATGGAATGTTGTGTGCCCCTATGTAGGGAAGCCCAGGAGTTGGGTGTGTGGTTCCTCTCTGAGACGGACATGGAATGTTGTGTGCCCCTGTGTGGGGAATCCCATGAGTTGGGTGTATCGTTCTCTCTGAGATGAAACGATGTATTAGCCTCATATGTGAAGAGAGTTAAGATGATGAGATACTCCATATGATTCTCCTCTGAGAAGAAGTGAGAAAGAGATATGTTGAGTTGGACATGCATGTGGCTTAGCATAGGTGAACGTGATCGTAGTGGTTGAGCACTAGTGAGTGTGGTTCTCATGTGAGACGCAATGAGATAGAGTTTTGGACATCCTTGTGGATAAGAAAATATGGATGTGCCCCAATTGGTTGAGCACTAGTGGGTGTATGAGATCCATTGCTATATTGTACAAGAGTTAGACTTACATGTAACCCTATTTTTGATGTAAAGGGTACCGGTCAGCCCCACCATAAAGTGAAAGATAATTAATGTAAAAGATAATTAATATGGTAATTATTAATTATACTATGATTTATTGAGGTCAGACCTATTGTGCCAATACACACTACTATTGATAGGCTCAATCTAATATAAATAAAGGTAAATTCCCCATTGAGGAATCATATCACAAGTGCAAGTTTGGAAATTTCAGCAAGTACTTGTTCTTGGGAAAAGTGTGCACCTCTCTTGGGCATTAGTCTTCTAAGATTTGTGAGCACCCTTTTTGTGTGCTATTTTTTTATGGTGGTGGAGGTATTTATATTGAAGAATATAGCAAAGGATTGGTTGGTTTTTCTTCCCTTGTTGAGAAGGGTTTCCCAAGATACTTCTTGTGTACTTGTGCATGGTATTTCTTCTTGTGATTTTGGTTGCTGCAACAAATTGTTTATGGTTCAAGTAAAATGATAAAAATGGAATGAAATTMATGCTTGAGCCTAGCTTATTTAAAAATCAACATGGTATCAGAGTATAGGTCTTGAAGAACCCATTGCACAAGAAAMTTTTAGTCATCATCTCTTTTTCTACAAAACCATACGRCCCTCCTAGGGTTTCCAGAAATTTTGTATGACCTACYTTTATGAGAAGTTTTGGCACTTGTCACTTGGACGTTGGGGMTAAAAGTGTATAGGATTGTAAATCCTCATTTAGAACACCTCCAGCAAGATTCAAATTGCATTTCCGAGCATTTTTACTTTTTGGCCCTAGGGTTTCGCTAATTTCTACAGAAATKTATGAATTAGGGTTTCTGCAATTCATTGAAGGAGCTCTTCAGCTCACCAATGTTCTCCTATATTTAAAAGGATTATTGTTGGCAGTCATAAGTCCAACAAAACCTAAAAGTGTTAKCTTATCCTAGCCGTTAGGTTTTTTATCCCAGTTGACAAGGGTTTGTGAAGAATCTAAAATTATGATGAACAAAATCATGATGGAAGACAAGTTTGGTGGATCSAGCAAAATTAGTTCCTGGAAGCCAAGACTTCAAGGAGATGAAGAAATCAACATTTYATCTCTCTCAGGTATGGTCCCTACCAATGATAATACTTGKTTAATTGAGAGTGGTGCCTCCAAACACATGACAAGTTTTAGAGATCACCTAACAAATTTTGTTGAGAAAGAGACACATCTACATGTTGTCCTTGGAKATGATGCCAGATATAATGTGAAAKATTCAACTAAGAGAAGTACTACATGTACCTAGAATGAAGAGGAACCTTGTCTCCATTTCTGCCTTGGAAGACAAAGGCTACAAGGTTACCTTTTCATAAGGAAGAGTTCTTGCATGGCACAAAGACTCACATATAAATTATGCCAAGGTAATTGGTGTTCGAGAAAAAATCTTGTACAGATTGACCATCAGACCAGTCCAGGCCCTGCTACATGAAACTATCATCTTGAGTGAGCTATGGCATATAAGACTTGCTCACATTCATTATAGAGATCTCCTAGCTCTAGGGAAGATGGTAACAAGTATTCCAAAGATACAGATTCATCATAAAGGTGTTTGCAAAGGTTGTGCTCTTGGAAAGAATGTTAAAGGATCCTTATTGAGCAGTGACAATAGATCTAAGGAAATATGGGACTTGATACATTCAGATGTGTGTGGGCCAATGACTGTTGCATCTCTGAATGGGTACTTGTACTATGTACTCTTCATAGATGATCACTCTTAGAAAACTTGGATTTACTTAATGAAGAACAAGGATGGAGTCCTTACAAAATTTCAAGAATTCAAATCTCAGGTTGAGAACCTGAACGGAAGAAAGATCAAAGTACTAATATCATATAATGGAGGAGAATACACCTCCAAAGATTTCAACAATTTATGTTTTGAAGCAGGAATCAAGAGGGAGTTCACAATTCCTTACAACCCTCAGCAAAATGGGGTTGCAGAAAGGAAAAACAGAATTATCATCAAGGAAACCAAAGAAATGATACATGATTAGAGTCTACCTATGACTCTATGGGTAGATGCATGCATGACAGCAGTGTATGTTTAGAACAGGAATATTGATCAGATCCTAAAGAACATTACCCAAGAAGAATCCTTCACTGGAGTAAATCCTAATATTGGAAACTTCAGGATATTTGGGTGCCCAATAAATTTTCATGTACCCAAAGAGAAGAGATCCAAGATAGACCCTTGAGGGAGAAAGGGCACATTTTTAGGATACAGTGAATCCTTGAAGGCATATCGGATCTACATTATTGGTCAGAGACAGATTGAAATAAGCAGAGATGTTACTTTTGAAGAAGAGATAGCCTTCCAAAGATCCAGAGAATCTCAGATGGAAATTGATAGTGAGACAATGCCTTCTCCCCCTTCAGTAGTTCAGAGGGAGACAGACATTATTCAAGTTGATCCAGTTGTTCCAATTTATCCAGTTGCTCCAATTGACATGCCCAGAGATATTACAGTAGGACATAAAGGCCTGCTTGGGCCAAACAAACTCTACAAGAAGTAGAGTGACATACAACCACTCAAGGGACAACCAGAGAGAGAAAGAGACCAAAGAGATTCTCAAGATACCTATCATCCATGAGCCACATCATTGACTCTAAGCCTTCTTTTCATGGAGAAGCTTCATGTGAACAGGTATGGAAAGATGCCATGATAGAAGAATATCAGTCTATATTGAAAAATGATGTATGGGATATTGTTCTGAGACCAAAGGGAAATTCTGTAGTGACTTCCAAATGGATTTATAAAATCAAGCATGCAGCTGATGGAAGCATCGAGAAATACAAAGAGAGATTTGTAGATAGAGGGTTCTCACAATTATAGGGATTTGACTATGATGATACTTTTTCTCCAGTAGATCGATACACTTCCATCCATTCCATCATTGCACTATCTGCTTCCATGGGTTGGAAGCCACATCAAATGGATGTAAAGACAACCTTTCTCAATGGTGAAATTGAGGAAGAAGTTTATATCGAGAAGCCATAAGGATTCGTTATACACAATGAAAAATATCATGTGTATAGGTTGAAGAAGTCCATGTATGGACTAAAGCAAGCACCTCATGCTTGGTACGAGAAAATGGATGGATTCCTGATGATTTTGGGCTTTAGCAAGAGTGTTGTTGATCCAAACCTATATTATCACATTGATGGAAACGAGCGCTTAATATTGTTCCTATATGTGGACGAACTTTTCCTCACCAGTTCAGAGAGACTCATTGTTGAATGCAAGCAAGCCTTGACAGCTAAATTTGAGATGAAGGATTTAGGATTGATGCATTACTTCTTGGGACTAGAAGTATGGCAGAGGGCAGACGAAATTTTCCTGAGCCAAGGAAAATATACTGTGGAGATATTGAAAAAGTTCATTATGATAGAATGAAAATCCATGCCTACACCAATGGTGATGAATTTGAAGAATATGAGTAATGTTGATTCATGAGAAATTGATCCACACTTATACAGATAGTTGATTGGATCACTGATGTATCCAGTTAACACCAGACTTGATATATGTTATGCAGTGAATGTGCTTAGCCACTTCATGAGCCAACCAAGACAGACTCACTGGATAGTAGAAAAATATGTATTGGGATACCTACGAGGCATAGGTTGATATGGACTAAGATATGCCTCTAGTGTAGACTTGAGCCTACAGGGATATTTTGATGCAAATTGGGCAGGGAGCACAGTGGACCGGAAGAGAACCTTTGGTTTTTGCTTTAATTTAGGGTCTACCATGGTTTCCTGGTGCAGTAGGAAACAGAGCTCTTTGGCATTGAGTACCACAAAGGTAGAGTACATAGCATTGAGTGTTCTAGTCCGCGAAGAAGTGTGGCTTCGCAAAATTCTGACTGATTTATTCAATCATGAGATGGACCCTACTATTATCCATTGTGATAACTAGAGTTGTGTGAAGCTCTCTGATAACCCTATGTTTCATGATAGATCAAAACACATCAAGATAAAATATCACTATATCAGAGACATGGTGCAGAGGCAAACAATACATGTGCAGTACTGTCCTACCCATGAGCAGATTGCAGGCATCTTCACCAAACTGCTTGCCAAGACAAAGTTTGATTACTTTCGTGAGAGACTTGGCCTGGTGGAGAATGCCTCCCTAGCTGAGAGGGATTGCTGATGATTATATTTGCATGATACATCCTCTAGGACACAGACTAAGTGAGTCAACCTGAGAGAGATCCCATGAGTTGGGTGTGCCCATGAGATGGGTGTGTGGTTCCTCTTTGAGACAAAGATGAAACGTTGTGCCCCTGTGTGAGGTGGTGAATCCCATGAGATGGGTGTGTGGTTCATCTCTTAGATAGATATGGAGTGTTGTGTTCCCAGGTGTAGGGAAGCCCATGAGCTGGGTGTGTGGTTCCTCTCTAAGATGGATATGGAATGTTGTGTTCACCTATGTGGGGAATCCCATGAGTTGGGTGTATCATTTTCTCTGAGATGAAATAATATATTATCCTCCTATGTGTAGAGAGTTCAGATGATGAGATACTCCAAATGATTCTCTTGTGAGACGAAGTGAGAAAGAGATATGTTGAGTTGAACATGCATGTGGTTGAGCATAGGTGAATGTGATCCTAGTGGTTGAGCACTAGTGAGTGTGGTTCTCCTGCGAGACGCAGTGAGATATAGATGTGGACATCACTATGGTTGAGAAAAGATGGATGTTCCCCTAGTGGTTGAGCACTAGTGTGTGTATGATATACATTGATATATTGTACAAGAGTCAGACTTACATGTAACCCTATTTGCGATGTAAAGGGTATAGGTCGGCCCCACCATAAAGTGAAAGATAATTAATGTAAAAGATAATTAATATGGTAATTATTAATTATATTATGAGTTATTGAGGTCAGCCCTATTGTGCCAATAGACACTACTATTGATAGGCTCGGTATAATATAAATAAAGGTAAATTCCCCATTGAGGAATCATATCACAAGTGCAAGTTTGGAAATTTCAGCAAGTACTTTTTCTTGGGAAACGTGTGCACCTCTGTTGGGCGCTATTCTTCTAGGGTTTGTGAGCACCCTTTTGTGTGATAGGTTTTTATGGTGGTGGAGGTATTTCTCTTGAAGAATGTAGCAAAGGATTGTTTGGGTTTTCTTCCCTTGTTGAGAAGGTTTTCCCGGGATACTTCTTGTGTACTTGTGCATGGTATTTCTTCTCATGATCTTGGTTGCTGCAACAAATTGTTTATGGTTCAAGTAAAATGCTAAAAATGGAATGAACTTTATGCTTAAGCCTAGATTATTGAAAAATCAACAAAATTGACTAAGGAAACACATTTTATTCCAATAAATACTACACACAAGGCAACAAATATTGAAGAAATATATATGAAAGAAGTTACTATGCTACATGGGGTGCCTAAAGCAATAGTTTTATATAGAGATCCAAAGTTTACATCCAATTTTTGGAAAAGCTTTTTCAAAGGATTTGGAACAAATTCAAATCTTAGTAGAAAATGTCACCCAGAGTCAGATGGGAAAATAGAGAGGACCAACAGAATAATTGAGGATATGCTTAGAATGTATGTGATGGATCGGTCATGAAAGTGGGAAGATTATATTTATTTAGTTGAGTTTTCTTACAAAAATGGGTATTAGACCTCATTTAAAATGAGTCTGTTTAAAGCATTGTATGGCAGAAAATGTAACACACCAGTGAGTTGGGACAATCTAATAGACATAGCAATTGTTGGGCCATATTTGTTAAAAGAAATGGAAGAGAAAATGGCAAAGATTAAGCAAAATTTAAAGGCTACCTAGGATAAGCAGAAAATTTATGCAAACAAGAATAGAGTGTTTAGATATTTCAAAGTGGGAGAACATGTGTTCTTAAAAGTGAAGGCAAAAAGAAGTTCACTAAGATTAGGAAGTTTCCCAAAGTTGGCAGTGAGATATTGTGGACCTTTAGAGATCTTAGAAAAGATAGGGCCATTTGCATATATGTTATCTTTTCTTGCATCCATGAGAGTGGATAATGTATTTCATGTGTTATTATTAAATAAATATGTGCCAAACTCTAACCACATAATTGATTGGAATGTGATCCAGGTGGAGCATGAAGGGGATTTTCGGGTGGAATCAGTACGCATCCTGGACCGGAAATTCAAAGTGCTCAGGAACAAATCCATAGGGATGGTAAAGGTTCAATGGACCTACTACAATCTTGAATATGATACATGGGAGCATGAAGAAAACATGCAGGAAGAATACCCACATTTTTTGTCGATTTTGAAGAAAACATAATGCAAGACTCCATTTTGAACAGCTAGCGTTCTGGAACCACATCTCAAAGTCCTAGCCAACTGCGCTAGGGACCTTAATAAAAGAATGGAACATTCATTTGGTTAGCCTTGATAAACGAATGGTAAATACCTTGGGTTAGCCCTGATAAACAAATGGTCCATTCCTTGGGTCAGCGAGTTGAGAGGAATAAGATATTATGGTTGGAATTGTTGTTGGAGTATAAAATTGAAAAATTGTATTTTATAAGTATTGTGATGTAAATTGTATATGTATATTAGTATAGTGTGCACAGAGGACGACACACAATTGTAGGGGAGGGGGAATGCAACATCCCCACTATAATCCCTAGTTCAATTTATGCTTAATGTGGATATAATGTGTGGCTACAACCAAAGCGATGTAATATGTGAAT
>JZKD02S1674209.1:278405-306264 GCA_000966675.3 Picea glauca | reverse complement strand
TATTGTTCATTGCTCATTGGATATAATTGAATGGTTTAAGTATAAGTTGAAAAAGGTTTTTAAATTGTACTGGATACTGATTCACCCCCCTCTCAGTATCAACAGAATTTAGAGTTTTCAAATGAATTAGTTCCCTCATTGGATTAGTCACTACAATCTTGAATCTAAAAACTAGAAGGGTAAACATTTTGCATGAAGTTCATATTCATTCTATATTCAATGGTTTCTTTTAATGTCGTAGATTTATCAATGCGAAGGATATGTTGAATAAAAGTGTCATAAGGGTTATCCAAATCATCATGTGGGATGCACAGTGGTTCTTCTAAGTCCAAAGTAGATTTTGCAAGAGGATAGATTGTAACTCTCTTCACTGAGCCACCTTGAAAAATTATCATATCACCATATTACAACCAATATAAGCATCAACAATTTATAACCATGGCCTTCCTAGGATAAAAAAATAACCACCAAGGTTTTTTTTAGTATGCATCACCATAAATTCGATAGGGTATTCACATGAATCAATGGATACTATCACATCCTCTAAGATTCTTTTTGGCTTAACAATTGACCTATTGGCCATCTAGAGCATACTAGGATTTTGGCATAACAAAATTTGGAGTTGTAGATTATCCATGGCCTCCTTAGTAATTACATTGATGGTTTCCCCTAAATCAATCGAGGTGTGCAAAATAAGGGTGTTACCAATATGAACATTCACAATGGGACTACCTAGATTAGAGTACTTAGGATTTAAACCTTCTCCAACATAAGGACAACAAGCTAGCGTATGACATGCATGGTTTGTGGGTCCTATTTATTTTTTCCCAGATTCATGAGATATAAATCCCATTTGACATTATTGTAAATTGACACATTGTTGATAGCTTGAAATAGAATAACTTTACCATGTAAATTATTCAACTCCCTTATGATATAGAACGCAAGTTGGGGTTCAAGTTTAGAAAAAATTAATATTTCTAGAAACTATGGAAACTTAATATTAAGATCAAAAGGAGAATATTTCAACTTTGGTTGGCCTTGAAAAAAACATTATGATTGTGTTGGGTTGGCCTCCCATAGTTCAATCACAATGGGTGGCCTTGGTTCTGCTAAAAAATTTCCAAATCAAAGGTATGTGATTTGGTAGTCAAGAGTAAAAAGTGAATATGTTGGGAAATCCCCCTCTTACTTGTTGTATTATTTTGTTATTTATATTAGGCACGGATTGATCAAGTAATTATGGTGTTGTCACGAGTGGTTGGTTACTATTTTGTTGTGAAGGAGGTAAAAGAGATTGTTTTTATTGGGGTGGAAAATTTTGCTCCGCCCTAAAAGACTAATGTTGAGTTGGCCATTGAGAACCCTGGAATTGATGTGATTGTTGTCCATGGGGGATAAAATAGGACCAAGGCCACTGAGTTGAGAAAGGTACTTTCCATGGTTGTTTTGAAGCTTGAAATTGATTATTCCAAGATGAATTAAAATACTAAGGGTTATAGTTCATATCTTGAAATGGTGGTTGTGGCTGCCTAAACCATCTTTGATTAATAAAATAGACATATTCAACATTTTGATCCACTCCTTAATATACCACTTTCAAGCCTTGAAATTGAGGAAAATTGTTCATGTCGTGATTCTCGGTATAAATACTATATACTTTCACAAGATTCAATGGACATTCATGTCAAACATGTTTTTTCTTTCTGGATTTTGTATAGAAAATCACTAAGCCCTTGTCAATGTTTTCATGATTCTTTTTTAATTGAAGGGTATCAAGTTGCATAGAAAATGAGTTCAATATCTCTATTTTCATGTCTTCTAGTAGGTTCCAAATTTCCATATTGGTAATTCCTATTGTATCATTTGATGGTGATGATGTAATTTCTTTGGGTCCCTTTATCTTCCACATCGATTCCCTTGAATAATTCTTGAAAAGTTCACAGATTGTGTCATAATAAAACTAATAAATGTCCTCAACATTAATCAAATTCAAATTTTTCATCCATTCATCACATGATCCTCTCGATAACATCAATTTAAGGAATCCTAGGTTTAATTGGCAATTATTAGCTTACTTGTATCTAAACTAAATCCATTTTTCATAATATTCCAAAGACTTGTTAGCGTGTAGGATCATTCTGAAAAATTCATCTCCTCGGTCCCTCTCCTTACAAAAATCTCAATTTTCTTTGAAAATGGCTCCTCATTTGATCCCAGGTATGGATACTACCTCACTCTAATCCCAAGAACCAATGCAATGCTACATCTTTCAAGGTTGAGGGAAATAAGCATAACTTTTGAGCATTAGTCTTGTACTCATATGTTCGGCATAATACTTCAAATTCAAACAAGAAAGTGTATGGATATTTTGTTGGGAACCCATAAAAGTGTGGAAGAACTGGAGGATTGATATAATTCCTCATTTTAGCATCCTCCTTAAACTCCTTAAGGAGAAATTAATACTCTACCACTTCTTCACATTTGTCCTCCATCTCGAACAAAGACATGAACCCCTAAATTTATATAAGGGATTATGATTCCTCATATTTGACTGGTGTCTTACTCCCAATATGATTGTTGGCAACCCTTGCTACAACTTTAGCAATAACTTCAACGACAATTTGGATTGAAATAGATTTGTTACTTTCAAACTCTTCAACCATTGTAGGGTTGGAACATGACCTTTGTGTACTAGTCTCTACGAGTTCTACAATAGAAGGAATTTTAGGAAGAAATATTCCAATTTTATCCCATTGCCTCTTCATACATACTTATTACAAAAATAAAAATACCATACAATGAAAAGTTGGATATTCAGTTCCAATCATCCATCTTTAGCAATGGATTTTCAGGCCCAAAAAAAGAAAAGACTCTGAGATTTGGAATTTCCCTGGAAACGATGTCGAAAAGTTATGGGTTCCAAAATTGCTTGGGATTGATGACCCCAACATACACTAAAATTGACTTTAGTTTATCAACCCGGGAGCATAGAATTTTAAAATCCTTACACTGTATGTGCAATCTCAACACTTTCCATCACTGGGTGTATGAGGACATTAACAATTGTTTTGGGGGGGGTTTCTTCTAGATTATGTCTACTCTATCATACTACTAGAAAAATCATTGAAGTGCGAATGAATCACTCTACAAAAAACTCTGAGCATGCATGCCTTGATTATCGTGCTTCATTTACAAAACTAATTAACCATTAACTAATCTAAAACTTCTTAGACAACTATGTCAAAAGTAACCGGGAGGCTATTTTTCTTGGCTTGTTGATTTGTCCCAATATGATCACAAACTAACTAAAATAACTTAAAACTCCCTAAACAAACTCTACTAAAGGTTTTAGTTTGTGGCTTATCGTGTTTTTCAGTGAAATCACTTAATCAATAGAAACAAATCAAAATTATACCAACTAGGGAATTAAGTAACAAAAAGCTAAATCAATGACAAACAACTATTATAATACACTATTCTATTGAATCAATCATAAATGTAATCGGTAAAATATAGTTATATTTAAACAAGAAGTGGAATAAATAGTGTAATATGGAGGACATCTAGTTGTACCTTTCACGAGGGCCCTTACTCTGCAACTCATTGGATGATATCCAAGAAACCAACTCACAAACTATAAGAACAACCAACAATTGTGATTAAGTAAAGATCTAAATTACTCTATATTAATTGTTGAACTGGAAAGGTTCCAAAATTTGTATATTTATACAATCTATCTATGAGGTTATTAGATATTTATCTAATTCTAGGAAAATAAATCACCATTAAATCACTTATATTTATCGTGGAGAGAAACAAAAGGAATCCATTCCTCATAAAGGGAAACAATTCATTTAAATACACAATGCTTAAAACAATTCAAAAATAATTGTTATTATTCCTAGAAATATGCATTGCACAAATATAAAAGAGTACATATGAAAAATCTTTAACTCCAACCATACATGGAATGTGTGCATCCCAAAGAATGGTCTCTACCTTAACTTTCACAGTGTGTTGTGTCGCTTCATCGAAACTTAGAAAATATCTATTGGCATAACAAAACTCAATAGTAACAATCATGAACTTGTCAATGGAAGTCATTGGCATGCTAATGAGAAATTTGTCAATGTGTTGTTGAATGATGGAATTTCCCATACAAATCCTATGATCATCAAAATCTCAACAATGTTGAGGAGAGGAAAAGATATGCATCCTAAAACATTAATGCTAACAATTTCATATACATAAATTCATGCATTACACTCAACTTTTAACAAAAACATTCATAAAGCATAAAATTTCAAGTGTAAATGCATAACATCGAATTGACTCAAAAAGGTACAAGGGAAAGGGTAAAAGGTCCATATTCAAAAGAGAAATGAAGAAAATAATGTGTGCAACCCAAATAATGGTCTTTACCTTAACTTTCACAGTGTGTTGTGTCACTTCACCAATAGTTGGAAAATGTTTATTGGCATAACAAAACTCAATAGTAACAATCATGAACTTGTCAATGGAACTCATTGTCATGTGAATGAGAAACTAATGTGTTGTTGAATGATGTAATTGCCCATACAAATCCTATGATCATCAAAATCTCAGAAATATTAAGGAAAGGAAAAGATCTGCATCCTAAAACATTAATAATGACAATCTCAAATACATAAATTCATGCATTACACTCAACTTTGAACAAAAACATTCATAAAGCATGAATTCCAAGTGTAAATGCACAACATCCCAACTATCCATTAGATGCATGAATTGACTCAAAAGGGGATAGGGGAAAGGGTAAAAGGTCCATATTCACGAGGAAAACAAAGAAAATCTTCAGTGAAATATGGGAATTGTAAGGCTTGTCAATTTTGTTTAGTTTATACAAGCAATTAATTATTTTATTTTCTAGCGAAATATGTTCATTCATTAGCTATACAACCAAGTTTCAAGCTCAGGGTTGGGACTTGAGATCAAGATAAGGATTGGACCTATGATTAAGACMTTTCCTACTTAAGAAGAGCTCAATACAAGGGCCCAATCTTGGAATCAAGATCTAACAGTGTGTGTGTGTGTGTGTGTGTGTGTGTGTGTGTGTGTGTGTGTGTGTGTGTGTGTATCCAAATGAACTCTCAACATAAATTTTGACTTAACTAATAACATCTATGTAATAAATTTCAACCATCCAATCATTGTCGACCACATTGGTCATGCTTATTTTCAACATCATTTTTTCCCTAAAATTGCGTTGTCATAGACATTTTCAACCCATATTGCAATGGGTGTTTTAGCCAATATTACATTTATTTTATCAATAAATTTCAACCATATTAACGACCACACTTAAATTGACTATATTAATAACATGGATCAAAAATAAGGTCAAAAAGTAGGTTGACCTTATGGTTGAAATATATTTTGAAAATATTTTACAACCTTATTCTTAACTTGTATTCAAGGCATTAAAATATTACTTTTTTACCAATCTGAGTTAAAAGTAAGGTCTAAAATAAGGTTTATGTTTTTAGTGTGAAATTATTATAAAGAAGGTATAGTTATCTCCCCTACCTTCTAAAGTTTGATGCTACAAGTAGGTTGGTTGACTAGTCAACACCTCGCCTTCAAGTTTCTTGACCTTATCCTCAAGATATTTGATTTTCTTCAAACAAGTCTTCTTGACATGTCTTTTCGTTCCACAATACTGACAGGTCTTCTCCTCACTTTTCTTAGTCGATGGATAATCACCGTGCTTCTTATACTTGGTTTGATCGACACAATCCTTATCGCAGTAACCTCCATGATATTTGCCTTGATTGTATTCGCAACCTCTTTTTATATAGTTATGTCGACTTCTTCCCTTGAGGAGATGGGAATGTTTCTTAATATCAATTTTACCTTCATAAGAAACTTTTCATGTGCCTTATTTAGCAAACCACTGAAAGAATCAAAGGTATAGTCCTTACAATCTTCTTTTCTGGAAACCCAATTAGCATAGAATGTCGAACATAAAACATCATATGGTGTCTTCAAATTCATTAAGATTGGTTCTATTAACTGACCATATTTCTTCAAAAAATATTTTCCACATTCACCCAATTCCAACTATAGCTCCTTCATGTGATCGAAATAATCTTGTATCTTGTTAGAGGGAGGATTAAAAGAGATCAGCTCTTTCTCAATTTGCATAACCTAACTTTCATTGATCTTGTCAAATATATTTTTAAACTTATGCCAGAATTGATCCAAATAGTCGATCATGCTTATATAAAGTGAATCTCCCTTGAGATTTAGGTCATTATAACTCTTATAGTCTCATCCTTATTCTCGTCAATGATGAACGTATGTTGATTATTCTTAGGGTTTGGAACCAAAAATTTTACAAATTGCCAAAGAGATTTACTCTTCAATAGTGTCTGCATATCATGTGCCCACATGCCATAGTTGTGGCCATTCATAACCATAGGTTCTTACTTACAACTCATAATCATTATGCAAAATCCTAATCTAATCTACAAGTCGCCAACCTTGAGATAATCTATGAAAATGAGATATGACTCATCAAGAGTGCATATAAGTGACAACCTCCAAAAGGAACTTGTAAAAAAGGGGATGGTTATCAAACGAATATCTTTGATACCATGTTGGAGAACTAATTAATTGTAGAAGTGAAGATAAATGAATTATGAGGAGAAGTGGCATCTAAAGACATTGTTACAACATTGAAGCATAAGTGAACATAGCTGATGCAGGGATTTCCGAGGGTCATAACTTTTGAATTGGTTATTCGTTTGGGCTGAAATTTTACAAGGATTTGTGTCTCGAAGAGTTCACTACCACATCAATATGATCCTTCAGTTCAGACATCGTTTCGACACTTTTATGGGGCCAAATTCCTTCATATAAGGCCTCAAATTGGGGTTTTAGTGTTTTTCGAGAATTTTTAAATTAGTAATTATCAGTTATCTCTTAGTTTATGCACCTAATCAAAAAAGTGAGTTGAAAAATAGTGTCACTCTAGTTACCTTTAGTTATTGGTAAGTTTTAGAGTCATGCAGGAATTTTCTAAAATAAGTCGTTTTTCTAAAATAAGTTGTTTTTCTAAAATTAGTTGTTTTTCTAAAATTAGTTGTTTTCAAAAATCTCATATAGTAGTTATAAGGGGTTGAACTTCCAGTGTAATAGTTAGGATGGAGAAGGAATAAAAGAGAGATACTTTTTATTCTCGTGTGTTTGCATGGTTTTTAGATCTCGTGAATGAATCAAAGTTTGGTGGCTACATCATTTGGTATCAAAGCAGGAAGATGGTTGGGAGAGGAAGAGGAAAAGCAGGTTTTTCTTAGATGTGTAGAGATATACAAAACCTCCAAAGGAAATTGGAAGATCTTACGAACGTGTTGGAAAGTCAGAGAATAATACAAAGGGAAGTGGTTGATGAGGAGATAGACCAAGGAGATGTATGTCGGCATCTAGAACATGAAGAATAACAATTAGAGCACATGACTTTTGAAGAAAGGATGCTCAGGGATCTAGAAGGGAGAAATGTTGAGATCAAAATGGAAGTTTCAAAATATGCAGGGAGTCTTAAACTAGAGGAGTTCATAGATTGGATGAATGCCATGGAAAAAAAATTGAATGGAAATATATGACAGAGGAAAAGAAGTTGAAATTTGCATGCACCAAGTTGAAGGGTTACGTCGTGATCTGGTGGGATCATGTGCAGAAAGACAAAACAAAATAAGGAAAAGACAAAATTAGGACATGGAATAAGATGGTTGCGAGAAATTTTTTTTCCTTTAGACTATGACCGGGCCCTTTTTCGTAGATTTCTGAACTTGAAGCAAAACTTGTTCACCGTCGAGGAACTCACAAACATTTTTTATCAGTTGTCCATTCATTTGGATCACTAGGAAATTGATGAGCAACTAGCTACAAGGTATGTGAATTGTTTAAATTTTTCTATTCAAGATGAATTGAGCATGCATAGGGTTTTCAATGTGGAAGAGGTATACCAATTATGCTTAAAGGCCGAGGAAAAACAAAATCGACAATTTTCTCAAAGGAATAGAGGAGAAAGGAGGGGTACATCGTCTGCCTTGTGGGGTGGTTTTAACTATGGACGAGGTGAATCATCCCAAGTTAACTTGAATCAACTATGAGGAAGAGGATTTAAGAGGGGTAAAGGTTACGGTGGTGGCAGAGGAGGACCTTATGTGTATTTTAGGTGTCATGTAGAGGGTCATTGAAAAATTGAATGCTCAAATTATAAAATGCAAGAGCCAAATCAAGGACAACATCTTACTTTAAACTTGGTCCAACTTGATAATGAAGAAGAAGGATCTGAATCTAAAGTCACGTCTGATATGGGAGAGAATCTCGTGATATTTAGGTGAATGGTGATTCCCAAAAAAGAGCAAAGGTAGAGTAGCGGCAATTAAGATTCTTGGCTTCGGACAAATATTTTTCAAACTAGATGCACTTCTGGGGGAAAGTTATATCAAGTTATTTTTTATAGTGGCAGCTGTGAGAATATGGTTTCCAAAGAGATGATGGATAATTTGAAATTACATTGTGAAACACATCCCCATCCTTACTGAATTGCATGGTTCAGAAAAAGGGATGAAGTCACCATTAATAAAAGATGTTTGATCGATTTTTCCATCAGTAATACTTATAAAGATAAATTGTGGTGTGATTTCATTCTAATGGATGCATTTCAATTGTTATTGGGGGGGGCTTGGCAATATGACATAAAATTTGTGCATGATCGAGAAAAGAATACCTACACCTTTTGTAAGAATGGATCAAAAGTTGTCTTATTGTCTCTTAAGGATGAAGGGAAAGCTGAGAATATGTTGTCGCAAAGAGATCTTGTTAAGGAAACGAAGGCAACATGATTTTTCTATGCATTAATAGTGCAAAAAGTATTTGGGGGTGACATACCAATCCCTACTAAATTGGCCAAGGTACTAGAAAAATATGTTGATGTTATCCCTAATGAACTACCTAATGGTATTCCACCCAAGAGGGATATTCAACATCACATTGATCTAATCCCGGGATCATCTTTACCTAATCAGGAAACCTATAGGATGAGTCCTACACAACATGCAAAGCTCAATCAACAAGTAACAAAAATTATAAAGAAAGGTGTGGTAAGAGAAAGCATAAGTCCCTATGATGTACTGGCATTGTTGATTCCAAAAAAAGATAATGTGTTGAGGATGTGCATAGATAGAAGAGTAATCAATAAAATTACCATCAAATATCAGTTTCCTATACCGCTCTTGGATGACATGATGGATGTGCTAGTTGGAGCTAAAAAAAATTGTAATACCCCAAGACTGAGCCCCAATTGTAAATGTAAATATGTTTTATAGGCTGGTGAGCCAGGTTGTTATAGGTCGAAAGGCTTATGCGATTATTAGCCTGGAGAGCCTAGATGCTAAAGGGAAGTGAGCCTATTTTTGTATATGTAAACATGCATATCATTAATAAAATACATCATTGTGTGTAGACAAACCACGATAAAGAGTATGGGGGACTAAAATCCACTAGGAAGGGAAAGGGGGTTAAGCTAGAGGGCTTATTTCCAAAGGAATATTATAATATATTCCTAAATAATAAGGTGGGGATAATTATTGTATCCTAAGTTTTAAGGATGGGAACAAGTGGGCCAAAGTGTCTCTCAACCTGACAAGTGTCCAATTTGGGACATGCATACAAAGAGTTTGGCTTTAGTGCGTGAGTGATTAATTATTCCATTCGATTCATTTTGTCATTCGATTCATTCCATTTCAGCTATTCTCTCCATCATACGGACCTCTCCATCCTGCATGCATGCCTTGAGCAGTATCATGTACCTTCCTGTTACAAGCATCACACCAGTACCTTACCTGAAGGTTGTTGTTGCCATCACTTGTACTTTACCCAAACGTTGTTGTTTCTGTAACTTGTACATGTACTTGGTAGACTTAAGCATTGGACTGAAGAAGCGGGTTGTCAGGCCCGTGGATTGAAGAGGTGGGTTGTTAGGCCCGTGAGAAACTTTCTCCGGGTGAGAGAATTGTTGGGAATTAATTACCTAAGGGAGACCAATTACAGCTAAAATTCTTTGAGACTTCCTATCTGGCCTTTTGTTGAAGCCCTGGAAGGGAAGTGGGGCATCCAAAGGATTGTTGAGCAAAGAAGGGGCACACTTCCTGGGGTGGGATAGGAATGTGAGGAATGAAAGACTGTGGGATGTTAGCTTGATTTGGCACCTGACAGAGTTGTTCATGTTGTATGAGATACATCATCCTGGCTAGGAATCCCTTTACTCAGGTGGAGTTTAGTCCCAGCTCGGGGGTGACCCACTGCTGAGATTTTTGAGTAGTGTGGTCTTAGGTTGGGAGGATCGTGGAAGGTCTTCACGTAATTTGTGGTATTTTTATCAAATATAAGTATTAATTGTGTGTTATATTACTTCTTTCATTATTCTTTAAGTGTTTAATTTCATGGATTTTTTCTGTGTGAGTTGTTTGTGTATTTTTACTATTATTTCCATATGAATCTGGGCATTTGCTAAGAGTAATTGTATATGTTTAAAAATTCGTATACAGTCTATAATTTTTCCATGGCATAGCCCAAAAGATGGTTGGGGATGCTACACTATGGCATCAGAGCTGATGGTAAGAGAAGTATTTGAGATGTGACTCGGCCTGGGTGGTCAGGTGGGGACATTACAATATGGTATCAATGAAGAGGTGAGTTTTCACGGTAGTGTGCCCTTCTTGGGGGTGGTTGGGTACGTTGCAGGGTAGTGTGGCCAGCCTAGGGGTGTTTGGGTACATTACAATATGGTATCAGAGCTCCAGTTTTCAACACTGAGGCTAGATGGGTCGTGTAAGTGGAAATTGAAGAAAAAATTTCACAGAGAATCATTTTCAAAATAGCCTAATTTTGAGTTACATTGCGTCCATGGGTTTCAGGAGAGCACTGAGAGCACACCTTAACTATGTTTAAAATATCAGGAGGTGTAGCATTATAGAAACCACAATAGTCATTGGATTTAGCTGCCGGATTAGATCTAGGCCATTGGATCAAACCCATACGAGAGGGGAGTGCACTACAAAGGAGATCAGATCCTAGTTGTTGGCTCTAAGCATGGAAGAATGAGGCTCATCAGATTATGGTAAGAAGTGGGGACGTTAAACCCTCAAGTCCTTCAAACTTCGTCACTCTGGTTTTTTTAAGTATTTTGTCATGAAAGAGGCAAAAGCCTTGAATCTTTTAAGTTTCAAAGTGAATCTATGTCGTATATCATAGGGAGAAGTGTCAGCCGTTGGATTTGGCCAAGGACATATCGGTATTGTCGAATCAAGAACAGACCAGGAGGAGAAGTGCTATGGATAAGATCAAATCCCAGTCGTTGGATCTACGCGCAGGCGAGTGTGAGTCGTAGATATCAGGGGATTTTGGTGGTTCGGCACTCCAGGAGAAAGGAGTCCTTGTGTTGCCAGGAGGAAAATCTCTCGAAGTCCCAAACTCTGGAGTAAATCTAGACCATTTGTCATCGGGGACACGTGTCAGTAGATTAGCAAGTGTTCAGAAGTTTGGAAATATGAAGGATTGTGGATAAAAGGTGTTTTGGCGTGAAAAGTCTCGAAGCCCTGGACCCTGGAGTCAATCCAGGTCGTCTGTTGATAGGGATATGTGGACCGTAGATCTCAACCCATAGCTAGTTTGGCATTCAAAAATTTGGGAGGTAGCATACATGGTAGCCTCAGAACTCCCAAAGCCCAGAGTTCCAGAGGGGATCCCAGTCACTGGCTACAGGAGGAGCGAGAGTCATCGTTCTCAAATTTGTCATTCGGCGGTTCGGCGGTATTATGCGTTGAAGTCCTAGGAATTCTTGAAGCCCAGAGTCCCAAAGTTCCTATTGATTTTTGATCTCAGCAAGGAATGGGGACCATTGATTCTTGAACCCTTCAGGTGTTTTCCACTTCGGTGTTCGGAGGAATTGAACTGTATTGTTGGAAGATCCTCCGCAGCTCTGGAGTCGAAAAGCACCGAAGTAGTTCGCCAAGACGTTCAGGTGAATTGTGGTTTTTTGTTGATAAATATTCCAAAGTCCGAAGCTCTGAAGCATTGAAGTAATGAAGCTCCAGAGAAGCACACATTCGGGAGTTTGCCACTTCAATGTTTGGGGAAAGTGTTGTGTTATGTTAGAAAATCTTCCGAAGTTCTGAAGCGTCAGAGTCTCGAAGCTCCAGAGAAGTGCACCATGAAACCATGGTGGATCCCAAAGTAAAACAACAACCAGATGTGCTCTTCCGGTCCACTACGCTCCATGCCCAGTCTGCATCGGAATATCCCTACAATCTCATGTCTACACCGGAGACATATCGCAGGCCATAACTAATTGTTCCTCGTAGATATCTCAACACATGGTTCATTGTTATCCAGTGTGTATGTATCGATTAAATCATGAATTGGTTCAGTACATTCATTGCATAGCACATATCAAGTCTGGTGTTAACCAGATACATCAATGATCCAATCAACTGTTGGTAAGGATGTGGATCAATCTCGCCTGAATTAGTAAAAGGCTCATTTGTTTTCTTCAAATTTCATCACCATCAGTGTAGGCATGGATTTGCAGTCCATCTTCCCAAATATCTCCACTGTATATTTTCCTTGGCTCAGGAAAATCTCATCAGTCCTCTACCATACTTCTAGTCCAAGAAGTAGTGCATCATACCACGGTCCTTCATCTCAAATTTAGAAGCCAATGCACGCTTGCATTTAACAATAAGGATTTATGAATTGGTGAGGAATAAGTTATCACGTATAGGACCAAAATTAGACACTCATCACTAACAATGTGATAGTATAGGTTGGGATCAACAACACTCTTGTTGAATCCCAAACTCGTCAATTATCCATCAATATTCTCATACCACACACGAGGTGCTTGTTTTAGTCCATACAGGGCTTTCTTCAACCTGCATACATGAGACTCCTTCTCATGTGTCACAAATCCATATGGTTGTTCAATGTAAACTTATTCCTCAATCTCACCATTGAGAAAGGCTTGTCTTTACATCCATCATATGTAGTCTCCAACCCATGGATGTTATAAGATCAATAATCGTACAGATGGAAATGTATTTGGGCAATAGGAGAAAAGGTCTCCTCATAATATATTCCATCCACCTGAGAGAATCTTCTAGCCACAAATCTCGCTTTGTACTTTTTGACACTTCCATCAGTTGCATGTTTGATCTAATAGATCCACACATCATTCTTCATAATGGAATCATACTCTTTGGTCATGGAATATTACCAAAACCGATTTCATGTTGCTTCTCCATGACAAGAAGGTCCAGTATCAATGATGTGGCTCATAGTTGAAACATAGCTCAAAAAAAATTTTGGTCTCTTGCTCTCTCAGAATGTACCATGAGGAGTTGCATGTCCTTCTGCCTCTAGCAGCATTTTTCAAGCCCATGTAGACCTCTTTCGTCCTACTGCAATGTCTCTGGGAACATAAATTGGAGCTACGGGATCAACTGGATCAACAGGATCAATAAATGTCTCCCTCTAAACTGCTGAAGGGGGGAGAAGGTATGTCTCTTCCTTCTTCTCAAATAGTTTTGACTCTCTATGAGTCAAGTGACTCCCTCTAAATTCTGAAGGATAGACATCTTCCTTTTCCGGTGTTGCTAACCTGGAGACATTCCATGTCTTATCGAGTCCTCTACTACCTCTACAGTACTAAGCTGGCCTTCGGTACTAGGATAATAACCAAGATGACCTCTCGTAGGGATAAAAATCAAAATGGCCTCATATACTAGGATAATAACCAAGATGGCCTCCTGAAGGGATAATAACCAAAATGGTCTCTTGTACTAGAATAATAATCAAAATGGCCTCCCCAAGGGATAACAACCAACCAAAAATTGGACTCTCATACCAGGGATCATGGTCCAAGTCATGAGGGCTCCCACACCAAGGATAATACCCTTCATTATCAAAATGTAAGCAATTACAGAGTAATGATGAAATCAAATTAAGGAAATTGGTACAAGAGTTACCTTAGTCTGCAATCATGATCAACCTTGCTTTTGGTCTTCCCGAGAAGACTGAGGTAGAGAATAACTCCTCGTTGTTCTTGCTCTCATTCCTTGACTTATTTTGAGGTGGATAAAGTTGTTTTCCTTGCACATCACTAGTTGCAAACCTAGTCTCATAGTGCCAAGGGATTGAACCCTTTCACATCACTAGTTGCAAATCTAGTCTCTTTGATGTCCATTAGAGCTTACATATATCCCATGCTCAAAATTCACCTCAAGGATCAATTTTGAAATCTATGTAATCTCAAAAATTAATCATTTCAACACAGGCCTGAAATTCAGCCTTATACTCTTCAGGTCTACGCACAAAACTGATATAAATTTAGGTCTGAAGAATTTTCCTTCAACAGGCCTGGACATCCCTCAAGCTAGCTCTGAAGGCTTGGCTACTAAATAGCCCTTCACATGCCTCAAATCTGTTACAAGGTTATTTTCATGGCCTTAATTTTTCCATAGAATAGGCTTTAGAACAAACTTTGAAGTCTGTGTTATCACTTGTTCAAATAGCCATAGGACAGGCCCAAATTGTATCATAGAAATGCCTTTAGATATGCTTCAAGAAAACCTCAGATCATGCCTTTATTTACTTTGATGTAGTTGCAGATTCACCAAAAAACTGCTTCATAATTCATCACACAAATTGCCTCAAAACACCATAAGACTGCCTCGGATCTATTTTTGTCATAGCCTTAATATGCCATGGAGTTTTTCTCTTTAAACCTTAAATCAACATTCAAGCACATGCCTGAAACTTGGCCTTAAGTCTGTGGTTTAGGTATGTGGTTTAGGTCTGTGTTTTAGGTCTGTTGTTAATGGGTTTTGTTAGGCACCTTCTAGTTGTGGCATCCCTAGAGGGGTTGTGGCATCCCTAGAGGGGTTGCGGCCTCCTTTTAGGACCTTCAACAAGGCTCATCCAAGGCTAGAAGGCCTACATCCAGCCTCATACTTCACTTCATAAATTTAAGGGAGGTTCAGCCCTTCCTTTACACATACAAAAGGGGTTCTAGCAGCCACATCCTTCCTTCAAGATTGTGCAGTAGTCTTCTTTAAGAACTTGCTCTGATACCATGTTAAGTTTAGATGGTTAAGTTGATGCACATGTAGTTTATTTCAATTTTAGCATGAACTAGACCATAAAACAATGACTGCAATAACACAATACAAGCTACATTAAACCAAGATCACCAGAAGAATAACCATGCACAAGAACACAAGAAGTATCCTAGTAAAACCCTTATCAACCAAGGGAAAAACGCAGCAATCCTTTGCTATACTACCAAGAGAAGATCCACCACCAAACCTAGCACACAATAGCATGCTTATATGACTGAGAAACTAACTCCTAGAGAAGTGTGAATTGTAGTCCTCATAATTTCATACCACAACTTCTGAAATTGTGACATGACAAGTGTGTGTGATCCACAATGGGGATTCACTCTATATTTATACAAAACCTATCACATCAAATGATGTGTCTATTGGCACAATAGGCCCGACCTGTACAACTTAATAATATAATTAATAATTACACAATATTAATTATCTTTCACATGGTGGGGCCGACTTGTACCCTTTACATCACAAATTANTTGTGTCTCGAAGAGTTCACTACCACATCAATATGATCCTTCAGTTCAGACATCGTTTCGACACTTTTATGGGGCCAAATTCCTTCATATAAGGCCTCAAATTGGGGTTTTAGTGTTTTTCGAGAATTTTTAAATTAGTAATTATCAGTTATCTCTTAGTTTATGCACCTAATCAAAAAAGTGAGTTGAAAAATAGTGTCACTCTAGTTACCTTTAGTTATTGGTAAGTTTTAGAGTCATGCAGGAATTTTCTAAAATAAGTCGTTTTTCTAAAATAAGTTGTTTTTCTAAAATTAGTTGTTTTTCTAAAATTAGTTGTTTTCAAAAATCTCATATAGTAGTTATAAGGGGTTGAACTTCCAGTGTAATAGTTAGGATGGAGAAGGAATAAAAGAGAGATACTTTTTATTCTCGTGTGTTTGCATGGTTTTTAGATCTCGTGAATGAATCAAAGTTTGGTGGCTACATCATTTGGTATCAAAGCAGGAAGATGGTTGGGAGAGGAAGAGGAAAAGCAGGTTTTTCTTAGATGTGTAGAGATATACAAAACCTCCAAAGGAAATTGGAAGATCTTACGAACGTGTTGGAAAGTCAGAGAATAATACAAAGGGAAGTGGTTGATGAGGAGATAGACCAAGGAGATGTATGTCGGCATCTAGAACATGAAGAATAACAATTAGAGCACATGACTTTTGAAGAAAGGATGCTCAGGGATCTAGAAGGAAGAAATGTTGAGATCAAAATGGAAGTTTCAAAATATGCAGGGAGTCTTAAACCAGAGGAGTTCATAGATTGGATGAATTCCATGGAAAAAAAATTGAATGGAAATATATGACAGAGGAAAAGAAGTTGAAATTTTCATGCACCAAGTTGAAGGGTCACGTCGTGATCTGGTGGGATCATGTGCAGAAAGACAAAACAAAATAAGGAAAAGACAAAATTAGGACATGGAATAAGATGGTTGCGAGAAATTTTTTTTCCTTTAGACTATGACCAGACCCTTTTTTGTAGATTTCTGAACTTGAAGCAAAACTTGTTCACCGTCGAGGAACTCACAAACGATTTTTATCAGTTGTCCATTCATTTGGATCACTAGGAAATTGATGAGCAACTAGCTACAAGGTATGTGAATTGTTTAATTTTTTCTATTCAAGATGAATTGAGCATGCATAGGGTTTTCAATGTGGAAGAGGTATACCAATTATGCTTAAAGGCCGAGGAAAAACAAAACCGACAATTTTCTCAAAGGAATAGAGGAGAAAGGAGGGGTACATCGTCTGCCTTGTGGGGTGGTTTTAACTATGGATGAGGTGAATCATCCCAAGTTAACTTGAATCAACTATGAGGAAGAGGATTTAAGAGGGGTAAAGGTTACGGTGGTGGAAGAGGAGGACCTTATGTGTATTTTAGGTGTCATGTAGAGGGTCATTGAAAAATTGAATGCTCAAATTATAAAATGCAAGAGCCAAATCAAGGACAACATCTTACTTTAAACTTGGTCCAACTTGATAATGAAGAAGAAGGATCTGAATCTAAAGTCACGTCTGATATGGGAGAGAATCTCGTGATATTTAGGTGAATGGTGATTCCCAAAAAAGAGCAAAGGTAGAGTAGCGGCAATTAAGATTCTTGGCTTCGGACAAATATTTTTCAAACTAGATGCACTTCTGGGGGAAAGTTATATCAAGTTATTTTTTATAGTGGCAGCTGTGAGAATATGGTTTCCAAAGAGATGATGGATAATTTGAAATTACATTGTGAAACACATCCCCATCCTTACTGAATTGCATGGTTCAGAAAAAGGGATGAAGTCACCATTAATAAAAGATGTTTGATCGATTTTTCCATCAGTAATACTTATAAAGATAAATTGTGGTGTGATTTCATTCTAATGGATGCATTTCAATTGTTATTGGGGGGGGCTTGGCAATATGACATAAAATTTGTGCATGATCGAGAAAAGAATACCTACACCTTTTGTAAGAATGGATCAAAAGTTGTCTTATTGTCTCTTAAGGATGAAGGGAAAGCTGAGAATATGTTGTCGCAAAGAGATCTTGTTAAGGAAACGAAGGCAACATGATTTTTCTATGCATTAATAGTGCAAAAAGTATTTGGGGGTGACATACCAATCCCTACTAAATTGGCCAAGGTACTAGAAAAATATGTTGATGTTATCCCTAATGAACTACCTAATGGTATTCCACCCAAGAGGGATATTCAACATCACATTGATCTAATCCCGGGATCATCTTTACCTAATCAGGAAACCTATAGGATGAGTCCTACACAACATGCAAAGCTCAATCAACAAGTAACAAAAATTATAAAGAAAGGTGTGGTAAGAGAAAGCATAAGTCCCTATGATGTACTGGCATTGTTGATTCCAAAAAAAGATAATGTGTTGAGGATGTGCATAGATAGAAGAGTAATCAATAAAATTACCATCAAATATCAGTTTCCTATACCGCTCTTGGATGACATGATGGATGTGCTAGTTGGAGCTAAAAAAAATTGTAATACCCCAAGACTGAGCCCCAATTGTAAATGTAAATATGTTTTATAGGCTGGTGAGCCAGGTTGTTATAGGTCGAAAGGCTTATGCGATTATTAGCCTGGAGAGCCTAGATGCTAAAGGGAAGTGAGCCTATTTTTGTATATGTAAACATGCATATCATTAATAAAATACATCATTGTGTGTAGACAAACCACGATAAAGAGTATGGGGGACTAAAATCCACTAGGAAGGGAAAGGGGGTTAAGCTAGAGGGCTTATTTCCAAAGGAATATTATAATATATTCCTAAATAATAAGGTGGGGATAATTATTGTATCCTAAGTTTTAAGGATGGGAACAAGTGGGCCAAAGTGTCTCTCAACCTGACAAGTGTCCAATTTGGGACATGCATACAAAGAGTTTGGCTTTAGTGCGTGAGTGATTAATTATTCCATTCGATTCATTTTGTCATTCGATTCATTCCATTTCAGCTATTCTCTCCATCATACGGACCTCTCCATCCTGCATGCATGCCTTGAGCAGTATCATGTACCTTCCTGTTACAAGCATCACACCAGTACCTTACCTGAAGGTTGTTGTTGCCATCACTTGTACTTTACCCAAACGTTGTTGTTTCTGTAACTTGTACATGTACTTGGTAGACTTAAGCATTGGACTGAAGAAGCGGGTTGTCAGGCCCGTGGATTGAAGAGGTGGGTTGTTAGGCCCGTGAGAAACTTTCTCCGGGTGAGAGAATTGTTGGGAATTAATTACCTAAGGGAGACCAATTACAGCTAAAATTCTTTGAGACTTCCTATCTGGCCTTTTGTTGAAGCCCTGGAAGGGAAGTGGGGCATCCAAAGGATTGTTGAGCAAAGAAGGGGCACACTTCCTGGGGTGGGATAGGAATGTGAGGAATGAAAGACTGTGGGATGTTAGCTTGATTTGGCACCTGACAGAGTTGTTCATGTTGTATGAGATACATCATCCTGGCTAGGAATCCCTTTACTCAGGTGGAGTTTAGTCCCAGCTCGGGGGTGACCCACTGCTGAGATTTTTGAGTAGTGTGGTCTTAGGTTGGGAGGATCGTGGAAGGTCTTCACGTAATTTGTGGTATTTTTATCAAATATAAGTATTAATTGTGTGTTATATTACTTCTTTCATTATTCTTTAAGTGTTTAATTTCATGGATTTTTTCTGTGTGAGTTGTTTGTGTATTTTTACTATTATTTCCATATGAATCTGGGCATTTGCTAAGAGTAATTGTATATGTTTAAAAATTCGTATACAGTCTATAATTTTTCCATGGCATAGCCCAAAAGATGGTTGGGGATGCTACACTATGGCATCAGAGCTGATGGTAAGAGAAGTATTTGAGATGTGACTCGGCCTGGGTGGTCAGGTGGGGACATTACAATATGGTATCAATGAAGAGGTGAGTTTTCACGGTAGTGTGCCCTTCTTGGGGGTGGTTGGGTACGTTGCAGGGTAGTGTGGCCAGCCTAGGGGTGTTTGGGTACATTACAATATGGTATCAGAGCTCCAGTTTTCAACACTGAGGCTAGATGGGTCGTGTAAGTGGAAATTGAAGAAAAAATTTCACAGAGAATCATTTTCAAAATAGCCTAATTTTGAGTTACATTGCGTCCATGGGTTTCAGGAGAGCACTGAGAGCACACCTTAACTATGTTTAAAATATCAGGAGGTGTAGCATTATAGAAACCACAATAGTCATTGGATTTAGCTGCCGGATTAGATCTAGGCCATTGGATCAAACCCATACGAGAGGGGAGTGCACTACAAAGGAGATCAGATCCTAGTTGTTGGCTCTAAGCATGGAAGAATGAGGCTCATCAGATTATGGTAAGAAGTGGGGACGTTAAACCCTCAAGTCCTTCAAACTTCGTCACTCTGGTTTTTTTAAGTATTTTGTCATGAAAGAGGCAAAAGCCTTGAATCTTTTAAGTTTCAAAGTGAATCTATGTCGTATATCATAGGGAGAAGTGTCAGCCGTTGGATTTGGCCAAGGACATATCGGTATTGTCGAATCAAGAACAGACCAGGAGGAGAAGTGCTATGGATAAGATCAAATCCCAGTCGTTGGATCTACGCGCAGGCGAGTGTGAGTCGTAGATATCAGGGGATTTTGGTGGTTCGGCACTCCAGGAGAAAGGAGTCCTTGTGTTGCCAGGAGGAAAATCTCTCGAAGTCCCAAACTCTGGAGTAAATCTAGACCATTTGTCATCGGGGACACGTGTCAGTAGATTAGCAAGTGTTCAGAAGTTTGGAAATATGAAGGATTGTGGATAAAAGGTGTTTTGGCGTGAAAAGTCTCGAAGCCCTGGACCCTGGAGTCAATCCAGGTCGTCTGTTGATAGGGATATGTGGACCGTAGATCTCAACCCATAGCTAGTTTGGCATTCAAAAATTTGGGAGGTAGCATACATGGTAGCCTCAGAACTCCCAAAGCCCAGAGTTCCAGAGGGGATCCCAGTCACTGGCTACAGGAGGAGCGAGAGTCATCGTTCTCAAATTTGTCATTCGGCGGTTCGGCGGTATTATGCGTTGAAGTCCTAGGAATTCTTGAAGCCCAGAGTCCCAAAGTTCCTATTGATTTTTGATCTCAGCAAGGAATGGGGACCATTGATTCTTGAACCCTTCAGGTGTTTTCCACTTCGGTGTTCGGAGGAATTGAACTGTATTGTTGGAAGATCCTCCGCAGCTCTGGAGTCGAAAAGCACCGAAGTAGTTCGCCAAGACGTTCAGGTGAATTGTGGTTTTTTGTTGATAAATATTCCAAAGTCCGAAGCTCTGAAGCATTGAAGTAATGAAGCTCCAGAGAAGCACACATTCGGGAGTTTGCCACTTCAATGTTTGGGGAAAGTGTTGTGTTATGTTAGAAAATCTTCCGAAGTTCTGAAGCGTCAGAGTCTCGAAGCTCCAGAGAAGTGCACCATGAAACCATGGTGGATCCCAAAGTAAAACAACAACCAGATGTGCTCTTCCGGTCCACTACGCTCCATGCCCAGTCTGCATCGGAATATCCCTACAATCTCATGTCTACACCGGAGACATATCGCAGGCCATAACTAATTGTTCCTCGTAGATATCTCAACACATGGTTCATTGTTATCCAGTGTGTATGTATCGATTAAATCATGAATTGGTTCAGTACATTCATTGCATAGCACATATCAAGTCTGGTGTTAACCAGATACATCAATGATCCAATCAACTGTTGGTAAGGATGTGGATCAATCTCGCCTGAATTAGTAAAAGGCTCATTTGTTTTCTTCAAATTTCATCACCATCAGTGTAGGCATGGATTTGCAGTCCATCTTCCCAAATATCTCCACTGTATATTTTCCTTGGCTCAGGAAAATCTCATCAGTCCTCTACCATACTTCTAGTCCAAGAAGTAGTGCATCATACCACGGTCCTTCATCTCAAATTTAGAAGCCAATGCACGCTTGCATTTAACAATAAGGATTTATGAATTGGTGAGGAATAAGTTATCACGTATAGGACCAAAATTAGACACTCATCACTAACAATGTGATAGTATAGGTTGGGATCAACAACACTCTTGTTGAATCCCAAACTCGTCAATTATCCATCAATATTCTCATACCACACACGAGGTGCTTGTTTTAGTCCATACAGGGCTTTCTTCAACCTGCATACATGAGACTCCTTCTCATGTGTCACAAATCCATATGGTTGTTCAATGTAAACTTATTCCTCAATCTCACCATTGAGAAAGGCTTGTCTTTACATCCATCATATGTAGTCTCCAACCCATGGATGTTATAAGATCAATAATCGTACAGATGGAAATGTATTTGGGCAATAGGAGAAAAGGTCTCCTCATAATATATTCCATCCACCTGAGAGAATCTTCTAGCCACAAATCTCGCTTTGTACTTTTTGACACTTCCATCAGTTGCATGTTTGATCTAATAGATCCACACATCATTCTTCATAATGGAATCATACTCTTTGGTCATGGAATATTACCAAAACCGATTTCATGTTGCTTCTCCATGACAAGAAGGTCCAGTATCAATGATGTGGCTCATAGTTGAAACATAGCTCAAAAAAAATTTTGGTCTCTTGCTCTCTCAGAATGTACCATGAGGAGTTGCATGTCCTTCTGCCTCTAGCAGCATTTTTCAAGCCCATGTAGACCTCTTTCGTCCTACTGCAATGTCTCTGGGAACATAAATTGGAGCTACGGGATCAACTGGATCAACAGGATCAATAAATGTCTCCCTCTAAACTGCTGAAGGGGGGAGAAGGTATGTCTCTTCCTTCTTCTCAAATAGTTTTGACTCTCTATGAGTCAAGTGACTCCCTCTAAATTCTGAAGGATAGACATCTTCCTTTTCCGGTGTTGCTAACCTGGAGACATTCCATGTCTTATCGAGTCCTCTACTACCTCTACAGTACTAAGCTGGCCTTCGGTACTAGGATAATAACCAAGATGACCTCTCGTAGGGATAAAAATCAAAATGGCCTCATATACTAGGATAATAACCAAGATGGCCTCCTGAAGGGATAATAACCAAAATGGTCTCTTGTACTAGAATAATAATCAAAATGGCCTCCCCAAGGGATAACAACCAACCAAAAATTGGACTCTCATACCAGGGATCATGGTCCAAGTCATGAGGGCTCCCACACCAAGGATAATACCCTTCATTATCAAAATGTAAGCAATTACAGAGTAATGATGAAATCAAATTAAGGAAATTGGTACAAGAGTTACCTTAGTCTGCAATCATGATCAACCTTGCTTTTGGTCTTCCCGAGAAGACTGAGGTAGAGAATAACTCCTCGTTGTTCTTGCTCTCATTCCTTGACTTATTTTGAGGTGGATAAAGTTGTTTTCCTTGCACATCACTAGTTGCAAACCTAGTCTCATAGTGCCAAGGGATTGAACCCTTTCACATCACTAGTTGCAAATCTAGTCTCTTTGATGTCCATTAGAGCTTACATATATCCCATGCTCAAAATTCACCTCAAGGATCAATTTTGAAATCTATGTAATCTCAAAAATTAATCATTTCAACACAGGCCTGAAATTCAGCCTTATACTCTTCAGGTCTACGCACAAAACTGATATAAATTTAGGTCTGAAGAATTTTCCTTCAACAGGCCTGGACATCCCTCAAGCTAGCTCTGAAGGCTTGGCTACTAAATAGCCCTTCACATGCCTCAAATCTGTTACAAGGTTATTTTCATGGCCTTAATTTTTCCATAGAATAGGCTTTAGAACAAACTTTGAAGTCTGTGTTATCACTTGTTCAAATAGCCATAGGACAGGCCCAAATTGTATCATAGAAATGCCTTTAGATATGCTTCAAGAAAACCTCAGATCATGCCTTTATTTACTTTGATGTAGTTGCAGATTCACCAAAAAACTGCTTCATAATTCATCACACAAATTGCCTCAAAACACCATAAGACTGCCTCGGATCTATTTTTGTCATAGCCTTAATATGCCATGGAGTTTTTCTCTTTAAACCTTAAATCAACATTCAAGCACATGCCTGAAACTTGGCCTTAAGTCTGTGGTTTAGGTATGTGGTTTAGGTCTGTGTTTTAGGTCTGTTGTTAATGGGTTTTGTTAGGCACCTTCTAGTTGTGGCATCCCTAGAGGGGTTGTGGCATCCCTAGAGGGGTTGCGGCCTCCTTTTAGGACCTTCAACAAGGCTCATCCAAGGCTAGAAGGCCTACATCCAGCCTCATACTTCACTTCATAAATTTAAGGGAGGTTCAGCCCTTCCTTTACACATACAAAAGGGGTTCTAGCAGCCACATCCTTCCTTCAAGATTGTGCAGTAGTCTTCTTTAAGAACTTGCTCTGATACCATGTTAAGTTTAGATGGTTAAGTTGATGCACATGTAGTTTATTTCAATTTTAGCATGAACTAGACCATAAAACAATGACTGCAATAACACAATACAAGCTACATTAAACCAAGATCACCAGAAGAATAACCATGCACAAGAACACAAGAAGTATCCTAGTAAAACCCTTATCAACCAAGGGAAAAACGCAGCAATCCTTTGCTATACTACCAAGAGAAGATCCACCACCAAACCTAGCACACAATAGCATGCTTATATGACTGAGAAACTAACTCCTAGAGAAGTGTGAATTGTAGTCCTCATAATTTCATACCACAACTTCTGAAATTGTGACATGACAAGTGTGTGTGATCCACAATGGGGATTCACTCTATATTTATACAAAACCTATCACATCAAATGATGTGTCTATTGGCACAATAGGCCCGACCTGTACAACTTAATAATATAATTAATAATTACACAATATTAATTATCTTTCACATGGTGGGGCCGACTTGTACCCTTTACATCACAAATTANCCATCTCAATCTGACTCAACTAATTCCATAGGAGTACAAGGCAAGAGACCATCTCAAACCGACTCAACTCAATCGAGAGGAGTACAAGGGAGGAGACCATCTCAAGTCATCTCAACTCAGTCCATAGGAGTAGACAAGAGACCACACGTCATAACAACTCAGTCCAGATTCTAATGCACACCCATCACATGGGCACACATCATCTCAACTCAGTCTAGAGGAGAACGAAACACCCATCACATGGGCCCTCTCATAAATCGACTCAACTCAGCCCAGAGGAGAATGACCTGGAGAATGTCACACGATGCTTCAATCATCAACAATGAGTACACCAGAACTGAAGGAGTTGCAAATGCAACTTGAAGAGCTTCTGAAGAAGGGGTATATATGCCCAACTGTGTCACCTTGGGGTGCACCAGTATTATTTGTGAAGAAGAAGGATGGAACATTGATACTTTGCATGGAATTCAGGCAGTTGAACAAGGTGACTGTGAAGAGTAAGTACCCTTTTCCAGGGATCGATGACCTCTTTGATCAGTTGAAGAATGAAAAAATATTCTCCAAGATTGATCTCAGGTCAGGTTATCATCAGGTAAGAATTAAATAAGAAGACATCAGCAAGACTGCTTTCAAAACAAGGTATGGGCATTATGAGTTCACAGTGGTGCCATTTGGGTTATCAAATGCACCATTTGTCTTCATGTGTTTAATGAATGGTATTTTCAGAGAATACTTAGATAAGTTTTTCATTGTATTTCTAGATGACATTCTTATATATTCCAATTCAGAGGAAGAGCATGAACAACACTTGAGGATGGTACTATCGGTATTAAGGGAGCATCAGTTGTATGCCAAATTGAGCAAGTGCTCATTTTATCGGAAGAAAAAACATTATTTGGGACATGTCATATCTAAGGTACGGATAGAAGTGGATCCTAAAAATATTGAGGCCATTAGAGGATGGTCAACACCAAAGAATGTGACAGAGGTCAAATCATTCATGGGCCTTGTGGGTTACTACAGAGGATTTATTGAAGGATTCTCAAACATTTCACACCTGATCACTTTCTTGCAAAAGAAGGGGTGAAGTTTCAGTGGACACTGGAGTGTGAAAAGAGTTTCTTGTTGAAATAATGTAACTACAAAGAGTATTCTATTTATTATTGATATATTATTCATTAGATCAATCCCCTTTTGTGGATTGATCATGTCAGGTATTGTAAATAACCAAATTCCCTTTTGTGGATTGGTAAAACCCTAACTGTAATAGGCAGAATGAGAAGTCAGACCCCAGATTAATTAAAGGTGGTTATAACCACCCAAATTGAGAAGTCGTCCCTGCCAGTGAAAATTCACTTGCCAGATTGTATAAATAAAGAGGCTAGCGCCTCATTTGGACACACACTCACTTGTTCATTAGATCACAAGTTCAGAGCTACAGTTGGAGAAGAAATAAGAGAGAGAGAGAGAGNCATCTAGAAAAGTGTGCCCTTCCTCAAGGATCACTTTGGCATCCTCAGCACAACATTTCAGTGTCTATATCTCCCGAAAAGTGAAATCCTAGTTTTCACAAAGTACCAGAAGTACCAGAAAACCAGAGTACCAGAAGTACCAAAAGTACCAGAAAACCAGAAGCACCAGTCCAGAAATCCATTGATCAAGTTTTAAGGGGTAAAATTTGGATTTTCTGAAATATAACCACACCAGGCTACTCGCCTCAACCAAGCGCACCTCCTGGTAAGTTCAGAATTTAATTTTGAGCATTTTCATTTTTGGTCATTTTCCTAGCCCTAAGTAAAAGATGTCTGCAAGCACTAAGCTTGTTGACAATCTGGAAGGAGTGGAAAAATTTCATGCCAGGAAGTATAGGATTGGTCTCATTCTTGAAGAGAATGACCTAGCAAGATTTGTCAAAGAAGAAGTACCAGAACCCGTCGATGTTGCAGATAAAGCAAAACACCACAAGGACATAATTAGGACCAAAAGAATCATTGTGGATTCGATCAAAGATCACTTGATTCCTCATGTGTCATCAAATAAGACTCTAAAAGAAATGTTTGATTCCCTAACCAAACTATACGAAGGAAAGAACATAAACCGGAAGATGAATCTAAGAACTTAGCTCAAGAATACAAGGATGCAAAGAGGAGAATTAATCCAAGAATATTTCTCCAAAATATCTCAATTCAAACAACAACTAGAAGCGATTGGAGATGCTATAGACAAAGATGAACTTATAATGATGGCCCTTAATGTTCTCTCAATACCTTGGGATGCATTCATCCAAACCATTTGTGCAAGAAAGGAGAAACTACTATTTGACAGTCTATGGGAAGAACGCATTCAAGAATAATCAAGAGTAGGCAACCGGGAAGCTTTACTTTCAAGAGACGAAGATCAAGCCCTAGCTAATCACACTAAAGGAGGAAGAAAGAAGTCTTATTTCCAAAAATAAACTCATAAAGAGTCTCACCCCCAAAGCAAATTCAGTCATAAAGAATCTCAACCAAAGAGATTACAGAAGAAAGGACAAAGAAAGGAAAGAGACTACTCATATGTCCAATGCTACCATTGTGACAAGATGGGACATATTGCGAGACATTGTCCAGCTAGATGAGAAGAATACAAGAGGAAAAACAAAATACATCATGCCCATGAAGTTGAAGATGAAGAGCCACCCGCAAATATGTTAAGAGAAAAAATCAAAGACTATGTCTTAATCTCGACCCTCTCAGGATCGGTAACACCTGGAGAAGACACTTGGCGCATTGATAGTGGTGCTTCCAATAACATGATAGGTCAAAGAGATATTCTCTCTTGCATTTCAGAAAAGAAATTTTCTCATAAAGTTACACTTGGAGATGATTGTCAATACCCTATCAAGGGAGTGGGAGAATCAAACTACAAGCTTAATTYAGGGAACTCAATGAAGATGAAGGACGTACTCTATGTACCAGGTTTGACAAAGAACTTACTCTCCATATCAACTCTAGAAAAGAAAGGCTTTAGAATTTCCTTTATATATGGAGAAGTTCTTATGTGGGCTAAAGGAGAAACCATGAAAGAAGCAATCATCATTGGAAAAGAAGAATGTGGCTTGTATAAACTAAAGGGTAACTCAGAAGCAGCCATGACCCATGCCATTGAGAATCCATGTGAAATTTGACATAAAATATTAGCACACATCAACTACAAGGCATTACCGTACATATGCAAGGCAGTCACAGGTCTACCAGAACTCAAGGTTGACCATGAAGGTGTGTG
>JZKD02S1674209.1:224408-256586 GCA_000966675.3 Picea glauca | reverse complement strand
GCCTATGGTTGGGTGACAAGGGTATTATCAATGGTAAAACGAGCACAATCTTTCATATTCTAACAAGAATTTATGCAATTGTGCAAGCATTGCGACATTGGAGGCATTATTTAGTGTTGAAGGAGTTTGTGTTATTTTTCGATCACATTGCGTTAAAATATGTAAACACCCAAAAGAAATTGAACAGTAGACATGCAAAATGGGTCTCTTTCTTACAAGGCTACACCTTTGTTTTGAAGCACCAATTAGGACAACAAAATCAAGTTGCAGATGCTTTGAGTCGGCGTACTAATCTTTTGACAACCATGGAAAATCAAGTATTCGGGTTTGTTGCATTAAAGGATCGTTATGCGTCTGATAGCGATTTTCGGGAGATTGTGGAACATTTGAAGAATCGAGTCGTTGGGAACATGGATCTTACTCATGGCGAATATTTTATGCAAGATGGATACCTCTTCAAAGGAAAACAACTATGCATTTCAATTGGTTCTATGATAAACAAGATAAGTATTACTGGTCAAAGATAAGTATTACTGGTCGAAGATAAAAAAAAAAAAAGGATATAACCAGGTATGTGGCACAATGTAGGATTTGCCAAATGGCTAAAGGACACTCATAGAACATAGGGTTGCATATGACATCACCAGTTCCCATATACCCATGCACAGATCTGAGCATGGAATTTGTGTTGGGGCTCCCAAACACACAACAAGGTAATGATTCTATTTTTTTGGTTGTTGATAGGTTCTCTAAAATGGCTCATTTCATTGCTTGCAAGAAAACTAGTGATGCATCAAGGGTGGCAGAATTATTTTTTTCAGAAAATTTTAGATTGCATGGGGTTCCAAAAACTATTACCTTTAATAGAGATATTGAGTTCTTGGGTCATTTTTGGAGGACTTTATGGAAGAAAATGGGGACTAAATTACAGTTTAGCAGTGCCTATCACCCACAAACAGATGGATAAACCGAGGTAGTAAATTAGAGTTTGGGAAACCTGTTACGGAGCATTGTTGGAGAGAATCCCAAGAAGTGGGATTTGGCTTTACCTCAAGCAGAATTTTCCTACAATAGTTAAGTGAATTGATCTACACGTAAATCTCCATTTCAAGTTGTTTGCGGTAGAAATCCTACGGGTGTCCTAGATTTGGTGCAGCTACTACTTGGGGATAGGATCAGTGATGATCGGGAAGCATTTGCAGAACACATTCAACATTTGCAGCAACAGGTGAGACAAAAATTGCATGCCAGTAATGAACAAAAAAAAATTATAAAATATGCTCACCGATGATACTAGGTATTCAACGAAGGTGATTTGGTGATGGTTTATTTACGGAAAGAGCGGTTTCCTAGAGGAACCTACCACAAATTGAAGTATAAGAAAATTAGTCCTTGCAAGATTCTCAAGAAAATTAACGATAATGTTTATAAGGTCGATTTACCAATTGATCTTGATATTTCCCCTGTGTTTAATGTTTCTCATTTATATATATTCCATGGGGACGATCTAGGTGATGACTGTTGGATTATTTAGAAAGCATCGTCAAAAGACTTTATCCTCCCTTGAATTTTGGCTTTCTTTACTTCACCTTCCCTATGAAATTTGCCTTAGATCTCCTTTGGTTACCTCAATCACTTGTAGATATTCAATATGCTCAGAGGTGGATTGGCAACAAGCCATTCCAAGCAAAAAAAAGGAAAAGATGGTGCATATTTTAGATAAGAAAACCCTTCATACTCGGCAAGGCCAATACAACCGATATTTGGTCCAGTGGAAAGGCATAGCACCAGCAGAGAGTACATGGATTATAGAGGGGGACTTGTTGAACATAGATCTTGTTAAGTGGTAGCAGTTTGAAGACAGTAACTTGTAGGAGCTGCATTTTTCTCAACCGGAGAAGAATGATGCAAGGATTTCCAAGGGTCATAAATTTTGACTTGGTTATCCGTTTGTGATGAAATTTTACATGGAGTTGTGTCTCAAAGACTTCACTGTCGCGTTGTTATAATCCTTCGGATCGAACATCGTTTTGACACTTTTCCGGGGCCAAATTCCTTCATATAAGGCCTCAAATTGGGGTTTTAGTGTTTTTTCGGGAATTTTTAAATTAATAATTATCAGTTATCTCTTAGTTTATGCACCTAATCAAAAAAACGAGTTGAAAAATAGTGTCTCTCTAGTAGCTTTTAGTTATTATTTAGTTTTAGAGCTATGCAAGAATTTTCTAAAATTAGCAGTTTTTGAAAATCTCAAATAGTAGTTATAAGGGGTTGAACTTCCATTGTAATAGTTAGGATGGAGAAGGAATAAAAGAGAGTTATTTTTCATTCTTGTGTGTTTGCAAGGGTTTTAGATCTCATGAATGAATCAAATTTTATTGGCTACATCAATAGCTCAACATATGGAATAACATATGAAACTCAATTTCATGTAGAATGATCCATAGGATCACCTATATATAATCCAAAGCATAACTAACTCCCATAGAATAAGGAAGACATAGTCAACTTCAATCATCGTAAGCATGCCCAGATCTCCAACTTTTCTACCTCGACCTGCACACAATTTGATTGAGTCAAAACCACTTTTAGTTGGTTTGATCGACCAATTGACCTTTAAGTGTTGACTAAATGTCTCTAGAATATACAAAGGGAGATGATGTTGTTCCAACATTCATGGTACCATTAATAGTGTGCATCGTTGAAATGTCAACATCAACACATGGTAGAAGCATGTCACTAACAAACTTGTGCAGATGAACTCCATGTGACATATTAGTGTTATCACACAATACCAATACCAACGAAATAAACCACTTATATATACATGACATATAATTTACAAGAAATAATATATATCCTCCAAAAAAATTCCTTCAATTATTGTATTTTATTATTATATTTTATTACCACTTATATGCACATGACATATGCTCTACAACAAACAATATATATCCTCCAAAAATTCCTTCAATTAGTGTATTTTATTATCTGGTTTATACACTTTCACTTAATTAAAAGTTACAATCAAAAGTTACAATCAAAACATTTTGATCCCTTTTATGAATCTCATCTAAATTAACTACAAATAAATTAGCTTCATAAATATAAGCTTTCTTCTCAAAAATCTTTCTTATGTTCTTAGAAGTACATATCCAAATGTAGTATGTATGTAGTTAAAATCTAAATAAGTTATTTTAATATGATATTTTCTCAAATGTTATTTTCTTTTTCAAAGTGGTTAACTTTATAATAAAAATTATATTCACAAATTATATTATTTCTCATATAAACACAAAAATTCATAATGATATTATTTAATAATATTAAATCAAACATACATTTATATTACAATTAAAAATTAAAATATAATTGATATTAAATAAAGATGGATTTATTAGAGAAATTATATAGAAATTATAATATATAATTTTTCTAATAAAGCGCCTCCTCCCACCCTCTATAAAATATAATTGATATTAAATAAAGGTGTTGGCTAAATGTTTTATCTTTTGGGTTTTTGGCCTAAATCCAGTGATGTAAATCTGGACAAAATCACTATTTTTTGTTGTTTAAATTACATTTTTGAATGCATAAATGAATTCAGCGTGCTAAAAAACCTGAGACACAAACTTCCAAAAGATAAAATTAAACTAAGCTTTAAATAAAAGGTTTTTTTTTTTGGAATAATTTCTGGAGAAATTCACCAGAGACTTCCCCTCATTTCGAGGATAGTATCTGGGATAAACCAAATTTTATACTTCCCCTCATTTAAGAGCTCAACATATCACTCGCTAGAATTGAACATGGATAGCAAGAAGACACACCAATTAACTGGAAATATTTATTTCATTCTTTCAAACTAATTTCAATATTTTGAATAATAAAATTTCCATAAAATATCAATTCAATTTTATTTCATATTTAATCACATGCAAAGTGATTAAGACAATGTTTGCATTGGTAAAAGATTACGGATTCAAGTTCAGTGAAATCCTTCATAGAGTACATATTTAAATCCTTCATACAGTACATATTGTACTTCATCAACATTTATAGAATGTAAAGATGTACCTAAAAAGTTTCCAAAAACTATTTTCTATTAAAAAAATAAAATTAAAAGAGATATAAATGCGATGATGCAGGAATACCTTGACCGAATGGTGGGACCAATGGTTGCGTGGAATCTTTAAATACAGACGTGTGTGGATGAGTGTATTCTGAGAATTCTCGTCCCATTCATCGAAGGTTCGCTTCTAGATTGACCCTAATGAGTAGATCCAAAATTTGCTCTCTTATTGGTGCTGGGGGTTGACTGCCATAAGCGCATCCATGCACTTCAGAGGCACTTACTACGTCTTCTATCTTCTCATAGTTGCTTCATTTATAACAATTTAAACAAGATTGTCATGAATACTATTAGCATATCTTCTTTACATATCATAAAAATGCTTGCTATGTATGTTTATTGTATTGTTTTTTGGGAAATTTTTCATTTTGATTTCTAGTTATAAATACTATAATTTTTTTATTTTGTTGTTTTGAATTTTTAATTTCATGATAAGGTTATATAAATTTTAATTTCTTCTTTTAAGATGTAACATCAACATTATGAAGGTAAGGGGAAACCTGGTATGGCCATGGAGAAGGACATTGTGGAGTATTTTGAAAAATCTCTTGAAGGGAAAAAGATCTTTGGATATTCAAGTAAGGTTGATGTGGAAAAGGAGATGAGACTCGTGAGGATTTTGCACCTTTTGTTAAGGGAGACCTTTTAGAGATCACCATTCTTAGGAACTACAACCTCCCAAATACTTTAGACTTCATTACTAAAGATCTTGTATAGAATGGGACATGAGCAGTGAATGTTCTCAAAAGAGGGGATGGTAGGAGTATTGGAGAAGTTGGAAAGTTTAATGGTAGAGGACACCCGAAACCTAAGGAAAAGAGGATTGAACTTGGAGCCAATTTTAAAGAAGTTGAAGACGTTGTGGGGACTAGCAATTCTTAAGTTTTTTGGATTTTGATCATTTCCAGAGAAGGGATAGTGATTGGGAGATAGGATTTGGAGGGGAGGAAGAAAAGATTGGGGTGAGAGGTATTGGGCATGTTTTTGTTAGCTCAAAACTAAGCCTGGAAGATTTGGTGGGGAGAGGTGGTAAACCCTATCAAGCAAGGCTGGAAGTGCATGACAATTTGTGAAAGATTCAATCAAACTGGTTTTAGGGGAAGACATGACTATGGACCAAGTTCTAGATCTAGCACAAAAGGCCCTTATAGGTAATTTTTTTGGCAGGTAGATATTTTAGTGTCCCCTAGTTCAATGGATAAGAAAGGTTTAGAAGTTGGTTTTTGGGTATGTTTCAATGTAGTATTTCCTAGTCAAGGGTTGGTTGGCTTTTATATTTAGGAGTGAGGATGATCTAGAGAATATTTATAGGGTGATCTCATTATAGGGTTCATCATCTTTGATGCTAGTGAGATGGGCCTCTATTTTTTATCTATAAATAAAGACCTCTACGACTCAACTAATATGGGTCAAGCTACCAAGGTTACTATTCATGGAATCATGGTCATATAAGGTATTCAAGGCAATAGGGAATAGAATGTGATCTGTAAAATGTCGTGGATATTCCACTAGAATAGTTCGTCACAACAGATCTAATAAATAAAACTGAAATCTACAGTATGAAGGTTAAATTCCTTTAGATTCCAGAATATTTAGTTACCGATTTTTTGCTTATGCATGAAATATATAAAATGCGGAAAATAGATAACAATAAAATACAATCACACACAATTCTCAAAATAATAAAAATATTTTCTCCGGGAAACTATTACAAGAGAAAAAATGACTAGAAGGTGATGTTGTTCTACTCTATTTTCTCTATTATGGAAACAATGCAAGTACAGAGGAGAAATCACTCTTTATGGAGCTACCTGAGACCTATGGCCTATTAGGCTGCTACAGGTTATTAACCCCCTATTTTATGCTTAATAATTTCCCTCTCCTATTTGCTCGCTAAGCTATGGAACAAAATAAAATAACATAAAATGGAACCCTTTTTCTTCCTAATGGCCCAATGTTTAGCATCCCCTGATAGTCATCTAGGGGTAGTTTGTTTACTTCCTCAACCCCCAATATAAGGTTTTGAACCTTCTAGAATATTCTTGAAATTACATACGTGGCTAGCCCCATATGCGTGAGTAATAGGCACTGACGTGGCTTCTTCTTGTACCATGGTGGTCAACACAATAGGTCAACTTGTGGGAGGCATAAATTTTTCATATGAGCTCCAATTAACACAATTTGTGCATCGTTGGAAACGTATCGATGTGTAGAATAGAATCACGGGGACCAAGTTATCTTGATAAAATTTTAACCCCAAAATTTTCATTCGATGCCTCAAAATGACCCCGGAAGGTTCTGGACCCCATTTTCTAAACTAGGACCTGCGACTAAAATGGCCTTGCAAGTTGATTCCTCCAATTTTTTCCACTCTGAAAGTATCGAGATAAATGAAAAATAATATAATGATCCAATCCAAATCATACCTCCCCATTTATGGAGGCTTTTGGTCCCCAAAAGCTTTACTATATGAGGTGATGAAATTTTCCTCTACCTTTTCCCTGGAGTACCATTTTGCTTTTCCTAGAAGTTGTCCTTTCAACCCAATCTGACAAAGGTCATGCTGCTCTTGTCTTGTAGTTCTGGACTGCTTCTACAAAACTGAGTCCTCTACCAACTTTGTTTGAGCATCTGGTGTTAAGTCCTCTATGGAAGGTAGGACATGCTCCTCCTCCTGATCCAACATGGAAGGCTCATAGAGTTTGAGATTATCCACATTCACTATTGAGTAAATGCTCATGTATGGGGGTAGATTGCATCTGCAGGAGTTGTCACCCACCTTTTTCGATACCTCAAAAGGACCATACCGCAGAGCCTTTATCTTCTTACCAGGACCCTATAGCCTTTCCTTATCCAGTTGTAACCATGCTATGTTCCCCACTTTAAATGTTCCCTTTGTTTTGTGCTACTCATGTCTAGCCTTGTACTTTTCATGTGACTTCTTCAGTGTCTCATGTACTTGCAAATAGATTTGCATGATCTTCTCGAACAAAAAAAAAAAAATCATTTTAATGTATTTCTTGTGAGCTCCTCCCTCACTCCTCCTTGTTGTCCATATACAACATCTAAGGGTGAAGGCGGCAAATATCCAAAGCAAGTTTCAAAATGTGACTTTCCAATAGAAGTGTGGACTGCTCTATTATAACATTGTTGTACATAGATCAAATTTTCATCCCAAGTATTCAGATGCTTCTGATTTTAACCCCTCAAAAACTACACCAAATTCATGGTGTCTACTTATGTCTATCCATCTATCTGTGTATGAAATGTTGTAGACCTCTTCAACTTAGTGTCCATCTTCTCCCACAATGTAGTCCAAAATGGACTGAGAAATCTAGTATCTCGGACCTATTCAAAGAACTTATTTGTTGTTTCTTGTCCATTGATGGTATTTTTACAAGGCATGAGAATGCACATTTTGTTGAACCTGTCAACTACCAAAAATAGATAGTCATGTCCCTTCCTGGTTGTTGGTAAACCTCCCACAAAATCCATGGAAATACTCTCCCAAGGAACAACAAAGTATACATCCTCTAATATATCGTGCTACATCTTCTTGCATTTTGTGCCAGTACACATACCTCTATAAGTTGGTAACTATATTCCCAACAACAAAATGTTCTGCAACCTTGGAGGTGTGAGCCTCTCTGATAAGTTGCAATCGTTCACCTTTAGGAACACAAAGTTTGTCGAGCTTGTAGAGTAAACCATTCTGGAAATTATAGTCATCCTTGTCATCACCTTCTTCTACATGAATTTGGCCTTGTAGTTGTTGAAACACCTCCTTGAAGTCCTCATCTTATGTGTATGCCTCTTTGTATGCATCATGGGTAAAAGGCTCCATGTGCATCAGAGTTCCAACTTATTTGTGCTACCCTTATTATACTTTATGATCAAATGAAATTGTTGTAAAAACCCCATCCACTTGCAATGCCTAGTTTGTTGTATCTTACTCTGGGCCTGCAAATACTGTAGTGACTAGTGATCTATGTGGATGATGGTATCCTTTCCCATTATATATTGCTTCTACTATTTTACAGCTTGTACCAAGGCATAGAGCTCCTTGTTGTAGGTACAGTAGTTGAGAATCGTCCCATGAAATATTTCAAAATGATAGCAGACGGGACTTCCTTCCTACATCAACACTACTCCCATGGCATACCCACTTGCATATGTCTCCACTTCGAAGGGCTTCTGCAAGTTTGGTAGCGTGAACATTGGTGCTTGACTAATCTTTCTTTTTAGCTCATGAAAGGCCTTATGTTGATTCTTCCCCCACTATAAACTCTTACCATTGGTTGTTATGACGTAGAGTGGTGTAGCTACCGCTGAAAATGAAGCTATGAACTTTCGCAAGTATTTCACTGCCCCAACAAAACTCCTAACTCGCATTTCTTGAGATTGGCCGACAGTCAATGCTTTTTTAGAGTCTCTAACACCGCATAATATGTGAGATGTGCTCCTCCCAAGTAGCACTATAAACCAGTGTATCATCCAAACAGACAATAAAAAATGAATCTAGATAAAGGCGTAAAACATCATTCATTAGTCTCATAAATGTAGCCGGTGCATTGCATAAATCGAATGGCATAACCAACCACTCATACAAACCTTGCCTTGTTTTGAAGGCAGTCTTCCAAGAATATTCTTCTTTGACTTGTACCTTATGATATCTTGATTTCAAATCCAACTTAGTGAAGTACTTGGCATGTTGCAGTTGGTCCAATAGATCATCGATCCTTGGCGGAGGGTATCGATTCTTCAATGTAATATTAGTCAATGCCCTGTAATCAATACACATTCTCCAAGTCCCATCCTTCTTGGGTACAATTATAATGGGTGACCCATAAAGTGAGGTACTAGGTCAAATCACACCTTGCTCCAACAACTATTGCAACTGCTTCTTCACTTCATTCGCGGAATAGACTTTCTATATCTCCTAATATTCGGCAAGGGGGCATCTAGCAATAATTGGATTTCATGTTCCACTTCCCTCTTAGGTGGTATCCCTTTAGACTCTTGGAACACTCCTCTATATGCCTATAGCAACTCCTCCAATTGATTTTTCTGCTCTTTAGTACACCCTTCCAGGGATGTCTTTACTTTTAATGACTCTTCACCGGATTGATTTTCTCTTAGAAAAATTAAAACATATTTCTTGCTAGAACTAACCAATTTCTTAGCTTGGGTTGCACTTACTAAGTGAGATCTTTGAGTTGTCTTTATGTGCGTTGATGATGTAGGCATTCTCATCCTTAATCAGACGGTATTGGTTGGCTCTCTGCATGAATATTGCATCCCTCGTATACATGTAAGGGCTTCCAAACACTACTCCACATACATCAAGGGGTACTAATCCAATTTTACCTCATCAATAAAATCAACACTTACAACAAATTTAATCTTACGTTGTTTCAATACCTTTACCTTTGCATCCTTGTTTACCTAACCCAATGGATAGGGGCTAGGATGATTGTGAACCTCCAATCCAAGCTTGTTGACCATATTTGTTGCTATGAGATTATCCTGTGAACCAAAGTCGAACAAAGCATCTATCTTGGTATTCTTGACCTTAATTTTGATGTGGAAGAGCTTGGTCATCTCCTTCTCTTCCTGGTGATGAAGGATACTCAGATTTACCTCCTTTTGCACAGATGTGTAAACATATTTTCATCCACATCTGAGCTACTTTCAACCTTATTGCTTGAATCTGTGGCTAGAAGGTTCTTTTTATTTGTGTCCTTCTTGTAGTTCTTCGGGTTTATCTCTAGATGTAATTTCCAACATTTTTCCTCGGTGTCGCCATCAATTTTGCAATGATTGCGATGGTTGTTGGGATATTTTCACTAATGTGCAGTGGTTGTTGTGTTCTTATATTTTCTCCCCTTCTTGGAAGTTTCCTGGTGCTCTTTCTTCTTTGAACCACTTGGTTTCCCATTCTTTTGGCCTATGTTTTCCAAGTATTGTGTCTGTACACATGCATCATCCAATTTCCTTGGAATGAAGAGCATCACCTGCTTTCGAAGATGATTGTGTAAACCCCCCAGATACTTGAGTACAATTGGGTTCTTGGGAGAGATACCCAACATTATGGCCATCTTTATGAACTCAATGGTGTGCTCCTATACACTTTTCCTATGCATCTGCCTGAAATAGTGCCATCGAATCTATTGGTCCTCTACATACCCTATAGGGTAGAATTAGGACTTGATGAGGGTTTTGAAGTCCTCCCACCTAATTACTGGAAGATCACCCTCCAACCTAAGTGTTTTTGTATGGATTTCCCATCAAGTTAAAGCATGCCCACTCTAACTTCAATCTAGCAAATGAAATCCTCTGCTCTTCATCTATATCACGAACGCTAAAATAAACTTCTAGTTGTTGCAACCAATAATTCAGTTTTAATGCATCGATCTCACCTTGGTATGGATTTATGTCCACTTTTTCTTCCATCTTGTATAGGGACTGTGAAGGGTTCACGGCACTTGAACTTGGTTGCTCTTTCTCGGATTCTTTCTGTGACACCTTTCCTATGTCTTCTTGATCTCCCGACTTCCCCTTCAATCTTATCTCTGAGTTAGAGCCTACATCATCTCCTAATGGTTCGATCTTGCTTGCTAGAGCCACCATGAGGAGGTTCATATTACAACTAATGTCGACGACTTGCGCTTCCAACCTCCCAAATATCTATTCAGTTGGATCTCAAGGGTTATTATGAACAGACTCGTTTGTCGTGCCTAGGGTTTCTACGACTTCTCTTTAAGTCGATTCTTGGATCCTGCAACTTCCCACAAATACCAAAAATAAAAACCTACTCTAATACCAATATGATCTGTAAACTGTCATGGATATTCCACTAGAACAGTTCATCACAACAGATCTGATAAATAAAACTGAAATCTAAATTATGAAAATTAAATTCCTTTAGATTCCATAATATTTATTTATTGATTTTTTGCTTATGCATGAAATAGATAAAATGAGGAAAATAAAGAACAGTAAAATACAATCACACCATCCACAAAATAACACAAATATTTTCTCTGGGAAACCCTTAGGTAGAAAACATAATTAGAAGGTGAGGTTGCTCTACTCTTTTCTCTATTATGGAAACAATGCAAGTATAAAGGAGAAGGCACTCTCTATGGAGTTACCTGAGACCTGTGTCCTATCAGGATGCTACAAAATATTAACCCCCTTTGTTATGCTTTCTAATTTCCCACTCCCAATTGATCTACTCAGCTATGAAACAAAATACAATAACATAGAATGGACCTTTTCTCCACCTAGTGGCCCAGTATGTGTGAGTAACGAGGGCTAACGTGGAATCCTCTCGTCCCATGGTGGTCAACACATTAGGTCAACTTGGGGGAGGCATAATTTTTGCATGTGAGCTACAATTGACACGGTTTTTGCACCGTTGGAAAGTCTCAATGTGTAGAATAGTGTCACAGGGTCCGAGCTGTGTTGGGAAAGTTTTAACCCCAAAAATGTTGTTTGATGCTTCAAAATGGCCCTGGAAGGTTCTGGACCCCAATTTTTCAAACCAAGACCTACCACTAAAATGGCCCTACAAGTTGATTCCTCCAATTTTTTCCACTCTGAAAGTATCTAGATAGATGACAAATAATATAATGATCCAATTAGGATCAAAATAACTAGATTCATTGAAGTGGATAAGAGGTTTGAGGGCAATTCTTTGTGGACGGTAGAAATAATGTTGGTTGAGATGAACCTGAAGGAGGGATTTCCTTATATGATAGAGTTGGAGATTGGGAAGTGGGAAGTGGGAAATACAACTAGATTTTGTGAGAATTCCAATTCAATGTTTAAGGTGTCATATACATGATCATGTTGTTGAGGAATTTTTTCAGAGGTTCTCCAAGTAAGAATGGAGGCATAGATTGCATCTAAAAGATGGCATCTCTGTGTATGTAATTCATGTTAATAAAAGTATGTTGGGGGGGGGGGTATTTCTTTATATAGTGCCAATAGGATTCTGAAGACCTCAATTGTGGAGAAGCTAGTGGTGCAATCTAATGATATTTTGGTTGAGGGAGATTCGAAGGCCTTTGATGTGAAGGAAGGTCTTCTAGAGTTGCTAACTAAAACTTAGCCAGAGGTTGTAGCCAAAACTCAAGGGGAGACCCTAAAGATGTTATGTTAATAAAAATAGGTTAGGAAGTGGCCATATGTTTTTTAGGTAAGTTATTTCCTAAATCCACTTTAGTTTTATGTTTCGTGGACAGAATACCAATGTGGAATTATTTGGTGATAGATGGACATCCTTGAAATCAATAAGACAAAAAAAGGTGGTGTTAGGGCCAAGGGTTCTAGGGTGCTAAGCCATGGTGTGAAGAGGATTTTGTGGCCTCCCATAGTAACAGTTTTGAAGGAAAACTTTCCATCAATGAATCCCCTTCTTAGCCAAAGTTCTAAAGGGATATGTGTAAGACCAAAAGTAAGTACACCTCGTTGTGAGGGTCATTGGAGAACCATACAAAATCTAGATACACTTTAAAATCCATAAAATAAGTCATAGAAAGGTTAAGAGAAGGTATTGAGTGGGGTTTAAGCAATTTTGGAGGTAATGATGTTTCTCCTCTACTAGGTTGAAATATTTCCTAGCAATATCCCAAAATAAAGCAATGAAGGAAATACAATCTAGTAAACAACTAATAGTTAAGAGGCCCTTAGAGAAATGAAAGATTTGAACAGATGATGACATTGATTATTTTGTCATTGAACATTAGAGAGTTGGGTAGTACCTCTAAAAAAATCCCTATAGAGGTTAATATTTCTACCCAAAGCAAATATTTTTATGTGACAAGAAACTATTGGGGATGGAAAAAAAATTGTCAAGCGATTTGGGCCCTATGTTGAAGGATCGAAACTTTTTAATAGTTGGTGCTAATAGAAGGGCAAGTGGATTAATTATAGGGTGAAGGAATCCAATGTCTCTTCTAAACTCCTCCCTTCTTGTCTCAAGTATCTACACCAAGTTTCAAGCTTTGGAATTAGGAAGAGTATTTTCGATGGTTAACTTGTGTAGTACTTAAGCTATGAGGGGAGGTCATATTTGAGGAAGAACTACTAAAAAGAAAAATGTAATTGTAGGTGGGCATCTCAATTTTACCATAAAAGTGAAATATGGGGTAGGGTTGTTAGCACAAATGCGTTGGGAGACTATTTGTCCATAAATTAGAAAAAGCAAGGTTGATGAATGTGGATCACATCAAGCTAATCCCTCCCTATAGAAACTTTAGAAAAAATGAAGGTTTGGTCTTAAAAAGAGTAGAAAAGTTCTACAGTTTTTGCACAGTTCTATGCCTATGACACTGGGTGATTCTGGATGGGTGCCCCTCTCTGTCTTGGACAAAAGGCATGGGTTATCATGGTTTCTTCAGAATGTAAGTTTTATCAAAATATGAATAAAATTTACGCTTTTTTTCCTCCAAAAAAAAGAGCAGAAAAGCTCATAGTTTTTGAAAATCTAATGGGGTTGAAGGAAAGAATTAGGTCTTGGGTTCTCTTTGGAGGAAATTCATATCATCTTCCCCTTTTCTCAAAGGAATATGATAAGCTAACTAGTCTCTTTAAATTCAACCTAGCATGGTTAGAGTGTGTGAAGTTGGTCAAGACATAATAAAAGAGATATGATGAGAATGTAGGGCACTTGATTAATTTACAATTTGTAGAGAATTTAAATTAAGTTAAAAAAGTGATGGCGCCATGGGCAGAGAATAAGTTTGAAAATTATCAACATGATTTGATGGAAGTGAAGCTCATATATAACAGATCTTTGATAAGGATAGGGAAGACTTATTCTCATAAGAGGTCAAGCAAAATCTAAAGAGGCTAAAAAAAGAACTTTTAAAATAGAAAGAACAACGAAGAATAATAATCACTAAACTTTGGCTAAAAAAGACAATGAATCTTGGCTAACAATGAGTTCAAGGAGATAGCAACAATTAGAGTGGATCATTTATGTGCATTATATAAGTAGCCAATGAGGGCTAATATAGCATAAATAATCAAAAGGACATTCTTTTTCTAAGCTTTGTTAATGAGAAGATGAAGTCTCAAAGGAAGAGTTAGAAACAATGTTAACTTCTTTCCAAATGGATTTGTTTGAAAATGATCTCTTAAGAGTAAGTGAAAAATCTACACAGATAGGGAGAATCTTTGAAGCCTTCAATGCCACATTTATAGCCTAATTGTTAAGAAGGATAAGTCATTGTTTTTTATGAGTTCAAGCCTTTATCCCCATGTCATTGCATCTATATAATAACAATAAAATTCATTGCAAGGTGAAGAGAAAATTCCATGATATCATATCTCATGAGCAATTTGGGTCGTTAAATGGTAGGGAAATTCATGATGTAGTTGAGGTGTCGCAAGAAAGGCTTCATTCAAGTAAGACTAAGAAGATATTAACTATGATATTAAAATTAGATCTTTTCATGACCTATCACAAGGTAAGTTGGCTTTACCTCATATTGATTCTTCTACCTATTGTGTTTAGATTGTCAATGGTTAATTGTATTGTTGGTTTTTTATCTTCAATGTGTTGCAATCCTCATTGATTGTTTGACCCCGAGATTATTTTGCCCTTCAAGAGGGTTGAGGCAAGGATGCCCTTTGTTTTCTTTGTTATTTATAATTATTGTTAAAGGACCTGGACTCAAAGAGACTAGAGGATTAATGGAATCAAGATAAGGAGATCTTTCTTTGTGACTTATTTCTTGTTTGTAGATGATGTTCTACACTTATGTGATGGTTATGTAAGTGATGTAGACATTTAAAAGAGATTTTAGCTCTGTACAACAAGGCAACATGAATGGAGATTAATCTCCAAAATCTTCACTCTATTTTGTTGGTGTAAATGAAGCAAAAGGTTAATTGTTGGTTCATATCTTTCCCCCTAAGATAATAGGTTTCGAGGGGGCCTAAGATATCTAGGATACATGCTAATGCCAAATGACTATGGTATTAAAGGTTGGTTGTGGCTTATAGAGAAGATTGAGTAGTGTATAAAATTTTGGTGCAATTGTTGGTTATTAATAAGAGGTAGACCAACTTTAGTGAAGAAAATTCTGGAAGCAATTCTAGTTTACTAGCATTACTTGGCATTTACTTCCTCGAGCATTTTAAGGAAGATTAAAAGAAAATGTTTTAATTTTGTATGGATAGAAAGGACAAAAATGGATTAGCCTTAGTGAAATGGAAGGCATTAATAAAGCTCAATGAAGCTAGGGGTTAGGGACTTAAAAACATATTTTCCTTTGGTAAGTCCTTGGCAACTAAGAGTGTGTGGAGGTTAGCAACTAGGAGTGTGTGGAGGTTGATGGGATATGATACTCTATGGCAGTGAGTTCTCCAAAAACATATAGAGCATAGAATCAACCATGTTTATAATTTGGAAAGAACTATTTTTAATTTCATTAACAGGAAATTGGTTGGCATTGATAGTTGTTAATAGTACAAAGCAAAGCCCAAATAAGTTAGGGGTTGGGTCCTTGGCAACTAGGAGTGTGTGGAGGTTGATGAGATATGATGGTCTGTGGCAGCAAGTTGTTCTCCAAAAATATATAAAGCCATTCTCTCTTGAAGATTAAATTAAAAAGTAAAATCAACCATCAAGGTGTTTATAATTTGTAAAGCACTCGTCATTCATTTCCTTTAATAGGAAATTGGTTGGCTTGGAGAGTTGGTAATGGTGAAAAGGTAAGGATGGGAGCATAGCCCTCGATAGGGAGTGGAAATGACTACAAGGTGTCCAAGGAGGTTCCAAAAGCACTATATGATAAAAGAATTTTCATTTTGGCATAGGGAGTAGAGCTTTGAATTAATACCCTTTTGAGATAAGAAGGGAAGAATGTTGTTAGGCTAGATCTAAAGGAGATTTGTGTGTTCAATGAAATGCCTTTTGTTCAAGCTACAACAAAGTCATATTCTACTAAGAGATAACCCTGATACACTAGGTTACAAAAATTGGCTCTAATGAAATACACTACATGATTGCGCTATAAAGCTATGTTTCCTAAGGTTGCTAAGGTTGCAGAGGTGAGGTAGCATGGTGATGGAAGCCATTGTGGGAAGTGAAGATCCTATGAAACAAGGATATTTTCATGAGTGACATTAAAGAATAAAAGCTACGACCTGGAAAGCATTGCAAAGGAAATGCAAGCAAAGCCTAGGCCATGCACCCTCTACAAAATTGAGGATGAAAATATCTACACATGTGAATACGTTGCACTTATTCAATGATGATGATTTGGACAAAAGTGGAAGAACTAATAGGGGTAGGTGGCTAATGGATAGGTAACCTTATTGAGGGAGCATTGAAATCTTGGCTTCATGGGAGGGAATTTAAAAACCCTAAGGCTTTACAAATTCAATTTAGTTATGAGGGGGTTCGGTCTAAATGTTGGAGGCGGGTTGAGGAGATGTATATACAAAATAAAACCCTGAGATTTTTTTAATAGGGCTAGCCAAGGGACCTCAATGGCTATGTGGATAACAAGGAATCTCTATGTGGAATATAAGGAATTTTATTTTTTAATGGGGCTAGCCAAGGGACCTCAATGGGTATGTGGATAACAAGGAATTTCTATGTTGAATATACAAAATTTTATTTATCTCAAAAGATAATCTTCATGGATTTAAAGCTAAGAACAAGAAATCTACAAACAAGATCAATAAATTTTAATTAAAATTGTTGTGGATTATCATGCGACGCAGTTGCACGTATTTGTCGACTCTCAACAAGTACTAAACTAGATGAAAGGTCTAAGGAGGTACTAAACTAGATGAAAGGTCCAAGGAGTAGGAACATTCTCAATGTTATTATTGATCAAATTCCCCAAATGGTCAACAATTTTAAGTTCCTCTCTTTCTTACATATCGAAATGGAACAAAGTCTTAATCCAAATTATGTGTGTAAAAAAACTTCAAGGATCATTGTAGCTAACATAATATGGAGAAATCCATCCCCTCTATTTCTTTTTCATTGTTGATTTTATGGACCTTCAAATTCTGTGTGTTAAAAAGCTTCAAAGATAATTGTAGCTAACAGAATCTCCATATTTCTTTTCCGTTGTTGATTTTATGGACATTAATAGGGATCAATATTATATTTCTTATGATATCTCTTTAGTAGTTTGGTTTTTCTTTTACTTATGTAAAAGAAATACAAACATTCAAAATAATTTTAAAAAAACATATTTATATTATAAATGTAAACCAAAGTATAATTATACCTAAAAAAACAAATAAGAAATTAAAAAATTCAAGCATTTGTATCATTCTTTCATCATAACCAACAACCAACGATCTCTGCCATAAAAAAAAATTCACACAATTTTTATTTTACATTTTACGTATTTTTATTTCACATTTTACATTTGGCAATTTTTATTTTACACATTATTTTTATTTTTATTTTTACAATTTTGCAATTTTTATTTTACACTGCATATATATACTTTTACATATTTTGTGTTTTTAAAAGTTTACATATTTTGAAAATCCATGTATTTTGTGATTTAAAAAGTTTATCTAATATTTGCATAAAAGGTTGGAATAAAAAAGATTATTTAAACAACTTTTACATATTATGTATTTTGTGATTTAAAAAGTTTATCTAATATTTGCATAAAAGGTTGGAATAAAAAAGATTATTTAAACAACTTTTACATATTTTGTATTTTTTAAAGTTTACATATTTTTTATTTAAACAACTTTTGCATATTTTGTGTTTTTAAAAGTTTACAAATTTTGAACTAATGCTCCATATTTTTTTTATGGTTTATCATGGATGGAGTACCGAACTAACTTGACTCGACTTATATTTTGTGTTTTTAAAAGTTTACAAATTTTGAAAGTTCATGTATTTTGTGATTTTAAAAGTTTATCTAATATTTTCATAAAAGGTTGGGATAAAAAAATTATTTTAATATTTGCATAAAAGGTTGGGATAAAATAATTATTTTAATATTTGCATAAAAGGTTGGGATAAAAAATTTATTTTAATATTTGCATAAAAGGTTGGGATAAAATAATTATTTTAATATTTGCATAAAAGGTTGGGATAAAAAATATTATTTTACATTTTACATATGGCAATTTTTATTTTACACTTTGCATATATAAACAAAGTTTAAATATTTTTGTGATTTTAAAAGTTTACAATATTTTTTTATTTTAAAAGTTTATCTAATATCTGCATAAAAGTTGGGATAAAAAAGATAACGTTTACTTTAGCAGTGAGACGGTTTAAATTGAGATAAGTTTACTTTAGCAGTGAGACAGTTTAAATTGAGATAATTTTAATGTTAATGATTGAGACAATTTAAATTGAATAATTTTACTGCCGATCAAGTCTTGTAAAAAAATTACCCTTACCCTTAATTTATTTTAGTGATTGTGACGGTTTAAATTAAGTCTTATAAAACAATTACAAGACATAATTGATTGATTTTACTGCCGATCAAACCTTATATTTTAGAGATTGACCGTTTAAATTGACTAACTTTACTGCCAATCAATCCTTAGATTTTAGTGATTGAAACAGTTTAAATTTATTAACTTTTTAGTGATTGAGACCGTTTAAATTGATTAATTTTACTGTCGATCAAGCCTTATATATAAATCAACAACTCGAATACCCACCTTACACCCTACCTTTCTCCTAAATGAAAAAATATCAGGCGCCATTCCCTTCCTCTCAGTATATTGCATTCTTATTTTCCAACACCATTTTCATAATCAACACCTCATTACTTCTTCGTCTTCTCAATAATTGAGATTCCTATAGAACTACTTCCTCCAATTTGATCAGTTTCTCCAGCTGTTATATGTAGTTAGTGTTATTTTATCATTGAGAAGTTGTTATCGTGTTTTATAACAACTTCCCACCATAATTCCCTGCTTTAGTAAAAGATATGTTCAGGTTATTTCATTTTCAACTTCATATTTCGTGTGAATTTCGACCCAAAAAAATGAGTTCGTAGTTAAAACAAAACATCACATTTTTCTGCTAGAAATCGCAAAGTCCAATCTCACTCGCCACAAGTTCCTTGGGCTACGAGCCASAACCCAAAACCAGGTCTCTCCCCGACCCATAATCTATCACCTCGTAGAATTTTACAACTACAGTCCACCTCCACCAACTACTGCCATGTATTAAATATATTGTAATTTCAAGTGACAAATTTTACTCTCGCAAAAATGAAGCATATTATTCGTTGTAAAGGGCACTAACCTTTCCCCGAGTTCAGACAAAGGAGATCAAGAAGCACCAAAATGGCAAAGAAAGGGGATTAAATACACAACTAGAATATGTTCATAACTCTAATTTTTAATATTAATTTTATTCAGAAAATTAAGCCAAAAACAAGAGAGCCGCAATCAGCAATGAAAAATAAAAATGTCATGCAAAGTGCCAAAGTTAAAGCCAAGTAAAAACTGAGCCATCAAGATTCAAGCATCATTAGCAATGGCACACATCATGCAAGTCTTATTTCAGTAGAAACAGCAAACAAAACTGACTGTAAGCAGGGGCAACAGGGCGACCTGCATCGAATCCTTAAATCTGATGTGCTATTTAAGGATGTTTATTACAAATATACATCAACTCACCATTTAAGCATTATCTAGCAAAACACCCCTAAAACTACAACTCCAATATGAGTTGTAGAAGAGTTCGGCCATACTACAACTCCAATGTGAGTTGTAGAAGAGTGCGGCCATACTAGAGATTGTACAAAAATTCACTCTATATCGCTAAAACATACTTTTTGGTGTGAACCCTAGCGTCTGAGTACGGTTCAGAATCCAGATACATAAGGATGTCCAACTTCACCTTCTAGAAACTAGAAAATTTGTTATGTTTGATTTTACACCTGGTTCTGTCTTGATGCAGATTTCTCATCTTGGTCTTTTGCATCGGCAACATGGATGGTGGGTATCGACTTCCGCCCTCTCTACAATGGCACCGTGGTCCATGAATGTCTGTTGCGGACCTCATATCTTTGCCTTCAACTCTTCTGCAATGGTGTCGTGGCCCTACACTATTTACTATTTAAGGATTTAAATTCCTAATAACCATCAACTCACCATTTTAGTATAATCCAGCAAACAGGCCGGAAACACACATCTAGAGTACTAGATATTAATAATAATCTTATATTAACTCACCATTTTAGTATAATCCAGCAAACAGGCTGGAAACACACATCTAGAGTACTAGATATTAATAATAATCTTATTTAAGGTCACAGATCTAGGATACTAGATATTATTTATTCATTATAATAATAATAATCTTATTTATAATAATAATAATAATCATATTATTTATAATAATAATAATCTTATTTATAATAAAAATAATAATCATATTATTTATTTGATATAATAATAATCAAAATCAAAATCTAGTAATCTTCTTTATAATAAAAATAATAATCATTTTATTTGATTATTATAACATTAATAATCAAAATCAAAATCCAGTATAGACGAAGAGTGGGACAGGAGCCCACTCCAAGCAATGATATTATAATAATCAAAATCAAAATCTCTTTATCTTATTTATAATAAAAATAATAATCATATTATTTATTTATTATAATAATAATAATCTAAATCTAAATCTAGTATAGACGAGGAGTGGGACAGGAGCCCACTCCAAGCAATGATTTGACAGCTTAGTCTACAAAGCTAGACTTACACTCTGGTCAATAGACAGACACCAATGATTTCACAGCTTCGTCTACAAAGGTAGCATTACACTCTGGTCAATAGACAGACAGACACCAAATTGATGTGGGACAGGAGTCCAATCCAAGCAGTGATTTGACAGCTTAGTCTACAAAGCTAGCATTACACTCTAGTCAATAGACACACCAAATTGGTGTGGGACAGGAGCCCACTCCAACCAGTAATTTGACAGCTTAGTCTACAAAGCTAGCTTTACACTCTGGTCAATAGACAGGGATCCTTTAACATGCTGTATCCTGGATATTGCAGTTTTTAGCATCAAAAGATTTTCATGCAAACTGCTTCCAGGCTCAATTCCAACAAAGGATCGCCTCGACTTCGAATTTGATATTAGATCTGGAACTTAACCCCTAGAATGTCATTTTACCAAATATAAGTCATATTAAAGGCTCCTAAAGAATGAAGGAGACCTTAACTATCTACTGCCGCATATATTTCAATATTTCTGAATCCGGAGCTCGTAGTACATTTTACTTATGTGTTTTCATGCAATCTGCTTCCAGGCTCGATTCCAACAAAGGATCACTTCAACTTCATATTTGATACTAGATCTGGAACTTACCACCTAGAATGCCATTTTACCAAATATAAGTCATATTAAAGGTTCCTAAGGAATTAAGGAGATCTTAACTATCTACTGCCGCATATATTTCAATATTTCTGAATCCAGAGCTCGTATTACATTTTACTTGTGTGTTTACACCTTTAGAAAAGGCGCTGAAGATTCAGATATTTGATTGTGTATCATTTATGGTATCATGTCCACTTCGTTAAGCTAAAATAAGACTGATTACAGTTATGTACCCAGTATAATGAAAACAGTTTCTTGTCACGAGGCCACTAATCCATTCTATTTCGGAGAGCTATCAACTTTTGGGTTAGATTTGGCTATGGAGGTCGGTCACAACCAAGTCGAAGATTTTTTGGGAAGACGTATTTATATTAAGATCGGAACCCAAGCTGGCATATTTGCTCTCCTTACTTATGTATGGAGGGGAACTTGTGTGACCGCCGTTTGGCTCTGTGATGTACCATTCTTGATACATTTCTTTGTTGTTTAGTAAAGAAATATCAAATCGTTTAGGGGAGAAATAGGAAAACGGGGTAATACACAAAATACCGAAAAAAAAAATCAGGAAAAAAAAATTGTAGCATTCCTAATCACAGTTGTATGGTTGAGGCACATAATAGTATTTTCCTTTGAAATCTAGTCTCACATTATTCCAGAATGACTATTCTTCCAGAGAATTATTTTTGAAAATATCGATTGCAAACAAAAGCAAGTTCTTAAATACACAGCCATCAAACAAATGCTAGCCACCGTTAAATGCAAGAAGGCTCATTCCCCGTGAAGACACAGAGACATGGACTAAAGTGCCTCTGCAAATCTATATAACTGAGTTTCCGATAAAATTTGAGCTCAGTTTAACATTGGTAAAATTTAAGGGCCTTAAGATCTAAATACGATTGTACAAATTCTCTCTAATTGTTTGCAGACTTGTTAAATCAGAAACTTCATTTTGATATGCTAAACAACTGAAATTTTCCATACCCTTCCAATGCACTGCTTCATTTCGCACTGAGCTGCCATAACTCTTGACCAATATGCATTAAAATGAGAAATAGAAGCTGCAAGGACTAGAACTCTTCAATTGTAAAGATAATAAATCCAGTAACAGGCTGGCAATATAAGCCTCAGCTCCACATTCCCATAAGCCACTTGTTACAAGATTAATCCACAAACACAACTCTGATCTTCAACTCCATGCGCTTCTCTTTAACCAATAAAACAAAAAGCACACAAGAATTGACCCATTTCACAGAATTATTTGTCCATATGTCTGCGCTTATGTTTCCTGTGTGCATTACCAGTGTGATTGTTTCGACTGGGTTTGCGGGCCTTCTTACCACTACTGCATTGTCAAAATCAGTAAAAGTTAGGTAAAGAAAATAGAGTATTGGAAAGCCATATAACTCAATTGCTAAAGAAACAGGTAAAAATGCCAACATTATTCTCCAAAATAATCACCTCATACTCTAAATAAGAGAGTAAAAAAGCGTACCTGAAAATGGATGAATACGCCATCAATATGCCAAACACTGGCAACGCCAACAAGGCAGATGCCTGTGTGCATAAAAGAACTAGGTTACAATCAACACAGAGAACGGGACAAATATAACCAAAGACAAGTCAACATCATAAGGTGTGTTTAACTGTATTCGAACTCTCCCTCTATCCACACATGCATAACATGCAACTCTAGAGATCACAACAGTCGGGAATTGTCCCGAAACAGTCAGATAAGTACCAGGTGAGGGACCGCGTAAAAGTACAGGACAATAATTTCCAGGCAAGTCCTTATTAAGCGCCACGAAAGACAAGCCAAGGAGATAAGTAATGCCAATGGCCCAAGACAGATATTACAGGCAAATCCTTATAAATCCCCAGGAAAGACAAGCGAAGGAGATAAGCAAAGCCAATGGCCCAGGCAAGTCCCATATTTGACGAACAAAGACCACTGTTGAAAACTAAAATCGAGCAGAAATTGTACGAGCCATAACACTAATCTCATGTGCAAGTCCTTACAAATCACCAGGAAAGACAAGCGAAGGAGATAAGCAAAGGCCAATGGCCCAGGCAAGTCCCATACTTGACAAACGAAGACCTTCACTGCTGAAAGCTAAAATCGAGCAGAAATTGTACGAGCCATAACACTTCTCTCATGTGCTCTATCAGAAAGAAATTTATACCAACATGACTAAACCAAATTAAAAGATACAGACCAGATGTTAATCATGATAACCGAAATATATTAAAATGCCATTCAAAGGAAAAATATAATACGCACCATAAACCAAACGAGCTCTTTGGTAGCCAAAGCAGCTGTAAGCTCATACTTTTTTAATGTCTGTCTCACAGAACGTTGCAACTGCAGAGGTAAGACCATTAAGATCGTCAAATACTCTTCAGTTGAAATCAAAATTTTAAGAAAATAAAATTTTGAGGAATAAAAATCCTAGAGAAATAAAAATCCAGACAAGACTTGAGGTATAATTATGAGTTTTCATGCCATGTCCAAAACAAGTCTGGCAGGGGTATGCCATGGAACAAGAAACCATTTCCAACCTTGAGACTCGGCTTTGCTGTCATGACAAAACTACTCTCGATGACTAGTGATTGTAACAACGTATTCCAATAGCTCCAATAATGTGAAATAATATTGCACTACATGATAAGCTATTTTACAGCTAGGGCATAGATGCATAAAATAGCAGTTTGATTCTTACATCACCTCAACCACAGGATAAAATATAGAATAGAGGTGATTTCTAATACCTGGCGATGGTACTTTGTTGCAGTTGTGAGAAATCTTCCGTAGGCATTAGCAACAGGTTTTGTATATGGTTTCAAAATGACATTCGCTTTCTCAATATGAGGTTGTGAAGCAGCAACAACTTTTTCAATATGAGGTTGTGAAACAGCAACGACTTGTTCTATGTAAGGACCACAAATATCCTTGACTGTCTGTTTACATCCAGATAAAACAGAGGACATCATTAATGCAAGTTAGAATGCATTATTCTCTGAAACCCAATACAGAAAAAAAATATTCAAGATGCATAAACCTAGATCAAGATTTAATGCAATCCATATATTCCATTAAAAGCAATCCATATAATCCAATCTACTGTTCTAGTCATAAAAAAACTAGACACACCTGCACATGGGGACTTAGCGATTCCTGAGCTTTAACAAGATGTGGCTTGATGGTATCCCTTGACACCTCATAACCCTCAATAGCTTTAGTTTTTAAAGTCTCCACATGTGGTGCAAGGGAAACCGTAGCTTGCTGCCACTGTTTCTTCAGAGCAGGGCCCCAATGCTGCATAACACACTGATTTCAATCATACAAATATAGGACATGATAGCATGCATGATTTGCACTAGAATACAGAGGCATTAGAGAAAAGCATGGTTTGATACACAACTACAAGTAACTCATAGTGAGCACGTCCAGGAAAAATGGAATTTAGTGATCTTGCAATTTTTTCTAATAATTAACTTTGTGGATGCATAGAAACTAGAACTAATTGCTTAAAAATCACATTAATTCAGGCAATGGTTATACAAACATGGAACGATTCTCAACTGGACAACACTCATGACAACATTAGATTTATTTATGATGCATAACTTCTCCTTTTAATAACCACCATTCATGGCCGCACTATACTCGATTGGAGAAAAGCATACAACAGCATATAAAGAGTCTGACAACCATACGTACAAAAGGATACATGCCACTCTAGCATTACATGCTGTTTGAGAACTATGCACTTGCTAGTCTCTATGACATTTGTTTACATGGGAGATAAGCAAAATAAACATCAGATATTTTTCTACATACAGTAGTTGCTGTTTCAAGATGGGGTCTTGCCCAGTTGTGAGCAATGGTAAACTTTTCTGATGCCTGAAATTCAACAAACAAGTAGTTAATTTTCTTGAGGAAGAACAATAATATTAACAAACGCATTGGGATGGACACCAAGTTTTCAGGACTATTCTTGAAACAATACACTAAATTTTGTGATTTCCCATCTACTAGAGTCCATTACCTTCTCTAGAACAACATTTATAGCAGGCATCGCACATTTTGCCCAATGTTCCGCTACATATGCCTGCTTTCAAGATGTTAAACTTTTAACAAGAGCAAATGGAAAATCATTCTACAAACTCGACTAGTGGTGCTTTAAGGTTTAGAAAATACGACTGTTATCACCTGAAATTTAACTAGACGAACTGCAAGCCAAGGTGGTAACCAGGCACCATGGACCTGAAAATACAAATCATTACACAAATTGAAAAATGTAAACTATGTGTTTTAAGTAACCTCTACAAAAAATTATTCAATAAGAACACCTCAACCAAAAAAGTTTTATAAGAAAAAGCATTCTGAGAAATTTATTGGGATATGTATTTGCCAAGAAGTTGGAATAACAACCAAGTAATTTACATGAATAGTCATTGAATTAAGTACAATCGAATACTCTGGATTATATTAGTCAGCAACCTCTCATTTGGAGGAGTTTATGAATTAGTTGCCTCATTCTCAAAAACACATAGCAGAAAAGGTTACCCTTAGATCCTCTGCTGAACATTCATCCTCCACCAGAGAGGGACACTAATGGAAGAAACCTATACTTCTTTCAATCAAGCTCTGTCGGTTTCCTGCTGACTTGCTTTCAATGTTCAAGTATTGCACAGAAGAGAAATTTTGATTGAAAGTCATTATCCTCAAAGAAATGGCGATCTTTTAGCATCTTTGTCAGACTTGATGGTTTGAATGCACCATTTACTTCATCATTACAAACAAGTTTGTTATGCAGAATCCTAAATAAGATTCTTGGTTGATGACAAAATACAGCTCTTTCCATTGAAGTTGAAAATAATACACAATCATACACAATGTGCTACCTCTCAGACTGAAGTCTATTGGCTGATTTGTTGATTGAGCTAAGACCACCTGTATGTTTGAGAGAGCCAGGATGAGCAACTTCTCCACTTACAGCCGACAGACCTCTACATTTATACTTATATTATGGGAGTTACAAGACTGTCAGAACAGTTACAAACGATTCATCAACTACACCTTGTTACAAGTTCATTTATATCCCATGATCAATCAGTTGGCATTCTTTCATTAGCTCTGGAGACCATTAGAGGTTACTTACACAGACTGATTCCATAATTGCTACTTGTAAGATCAATGAGGTTTGTCCACTTCTAGAAGCTTGTTGTGTTTTGCATCATCTGATACAGATATATACTCAACTACGAGATCACCTAACCTATGCTGCTAAGAATGCTCATGACGTTCACACAATTGGGGCACAAAGATTTCTGGGTACAAGTGTATACCCTTTACATATCTTTGTATTTCTATAGAAAATTACAACAATGATCACTGGAAACAATAGCCATCCCTAAAATATGTCACTGACAATTATCAATAAGAACACGGAACAACAGCAGACCAACAATACAAGGACTAGCAGTCTTCAAAATTATTTAATTTGGAAAATATCTTAAAAGTTTATTTTAATAATACCTTAGTTTCGTATTACAATCGTGTGAAAGGAAAAATAATTTCTCCCTCACTGGTGAAATTCCCTTTGTTTAGATGGAGGGGGACTATGAAACTATGTTTCAAGTACAACAGAATGTCAGGAACAAATCCAGTACAACCACATAAATGCAAGCCCCTTTTTTTCAGAGGTTTCCCTTTTCGCTACTTTAATGAAACCCTTTAATAGGTGAGGCATAGAAGCCAAGATATGATGCTAGACCATGTGGTGGTATGTGCCCCCACTTACCAATAGACCACAGCCTCCCAGACAACAAAAAATGAATTGAACTGCTAATTGGCAAAGGAAAATGCATCAAAGCAATCACAATAATTAGTAATGAAATCGAAAAAAGAGGCTTAAAAAAGGACGTGAGCAGCACATGGATAATGCGAATGAGAAGTGAACCAAAAAGACAACGCTGCGATGATGATGGTTTATGAAGGTTATAATTGAAACTTATGGAAGTAAGACAATTCGAATTAACCTTGCAGATAATTGAAAGTAGTGAAAAAAATGGCAATGGCGCTTGATGTTTAGCTTAGGTATTATACATTTAATCATCACTACCGTTTGGACTTTTATAGACTCACAAAAGATGTGAGCAGCATATGGAGAACATAAATGAATACATTGCTAGTGAGGAGTGCACAACCAACAGATAACACCATGATGATAATCATTTATGAACATTATATTTAAAACTTAGAGAAGCATGAAAACTGGAATTAGCCTCGCAAACAATTGAAAATAGTAAAAAAATGGCCATTGTGCATGATGTTTAGCTTAAGTATTAAACGTTTTACCATCACCCCCTTTTGGAATTTTACAAGTCGATGATTATTTTGGACTGCACTATAAAATATGGATATGTATTATTTAAATGAGAAATAGTACTAAACCTCCTAGTGATGGTTTCATTGCATTTTATAGCATATTGGGATGGAGGATAGTTTAGGATTAAAGACTGTATATGGAACTACATAAATTAATAATAGGTATAATAGCATATGAAAAGCAAAATGAATAATGAATGCTACACATAAATCGAAACAGGAATTTAGTGGTGACTAGACACCATGAAAGCAAGGTGTTCAAAACCAAGAGAACGGAGCTGAGGCCAATGTAGCACAACAATATGCAACCAAGAAATGATTTCCACATCTAAAGATTAAGATCAACGTCTAAGAAATATAGTCAATGTCTAGAATATAAGATTGAAGCTTTCTGATGTGGAATCGGAAAATTGAAAATATAATAAAACTAGCCATTAATTTTTTTTCTACAATTGCATTTTCATACTTGCATTAAGCCCAATGAATAAAAGTAATTACCCCATATAGTCCAATGACAACACAAAATGGTCCCAAGAATATACAATCTTGCCATAGCTTTTGTATATAGACATCTACATTATAAAGTTGCTCAACAGTTATATATTGTAGTTATAGCATGTACTTAGTATCCCAAGGAGAACTTCCAACCAGGAATAGAATATTTAACATCCTCTTATTTTTGAATTCAGCAACACAAAAAGCAGAGCATTGCTCAAGGAATATATACCATCAGGAGAAAAAAGAGAGATATTAACTAAACTACAAAATAAAAGCCACACTAAATAATTAGAATGTTCTTTGCCAAAGATGCAAGTATTAATTCAATGAATACCTCCATTAGCTGTTCTGCTTTCACCTTAACTTCTGCTTGAGATTTTAACATCGTTGTCTGTGAACACAATTCAGTGGGAAGAAACTAAATTAGAATAACAAAATAAAGTGCTACTGTCCTTGAACATAGACAGAAGCTATGTTAGAAAACAACCTCTGCAAACTGGAGTGCCTGTTCAACTTTTTGTATACGGGCCTTTTGTTTGGTAACAACCTCTTGCAGCTGCAAATACATAGAATGGTCAGAAAAACAGTAATCAGGGAAAGTGCTTGGCAACCAAAAAGGATAAAGGTGAACACAATCATAAATAACAATGCCAATTAATCTGGAGAACATTAAAAAGAAATATGAACTAGAAAAAATGTCAAGTAAACACACATTAAAATGAGATAGGCATAGCTTTTCAGCCCCCTCTGGGGTTCAACAAAGTTACATAGTAGGAAAGTATGAAGGATACAAGAGCTAGAAAAAACTAAAAACTATGCCAACCCCATTACAGGTAGAAAATTATGGAAGACCTCCTTTATTTATATAACCATAAATTTTGCTACAATTTTATGGCAAAATTACTTCCAAGAGCAATTTAACAGCAGCATTACTATGCCAACCCCATTACAGGTAGAAAATTATGGAAGACCTCCTTTATTTATATAACCATAAATTTTGCTACAATTTTATGGCAAAATTACTTCCAAGAGCAATTGAACAGCAGCATTTCTTTTAAATGTTTGGAGGTTCATTATCTTAATAATTTCTGCCCTCATTTTCTGTAGCAAAATTGTCTGTGATAAGTCTTTCTCCATCCCTTAAGTTACCAAATGTAAGTTGCCTTTCCAAGACATGATATCTCGGCTTTCCTACAATGAAAGGAAAATAAGGGGACTGTTCTCTTCAGTAAATCATTAAGTTAATCGAAGCATAAGTTTGTTAATCAAAGCATAAGTTCAGAGTGAAAATTGATACTGACCCAGTAACCAAAATTCAGAGAAATAGAGAAATATTTCTGCATTCGACTAGCTTACTATGCTCCTTCACAACTTCATAAGGATTATAACAAATGCTATAAATGGAAACCTACACCCAGGAACACAAAAAAATGCATATTTTAGTTTTACTATGCAAGTTCACAAATGATGAAATTCCTTTGAGGGTTTTGCAACTAAATAACTGTAAAGGGGCATCCCCTATCCCCATGTCCGCTAAACATTTCCCACAACAACTTTGACTACCATGCTTGGGAGGTTTTCATATGCTATCAACTGTTTTTAGTGCGAGGCTTTAAAGTCTACACACAGGCATTTTGAACCTATTATTTAAGAATAGCTACTATTATTGTGTTGTGCATAGGGACACTTGTACTCGCCATGTATGTCTCGGCGAGTACTTGTGAATAAATCAGGAGTTATTCAAACCACGAGATTTGACTCGGCCTCATTGAGTTGATCATCAAATCAAGTTTTCCCACATTGATCATATGTTCAAGAATTTTTGTTTTCAAAGTTCCTATATATTTAACATTTTGTTTTTGAAGTTCCAATAAAAGAGGAAGTTGAACCACTAATAAAGTAAACAATAAAAGAGGAAGTTGAACCACTAATATATGTTGTGGATCACCACTAATATATGTTGTGGATCATGTTTCACAAGAGACATGTCTTTCATTTACTGTGGTTCGGAGATGAGAGAATGCATTGGGTAAGTAATAAATGTCTCCAACTAATGGGGAGGGCTCAAGAATGTCAATGAACATTCTCTTTCTCAAAATGGCCATCTTTAGATCATTTAGGATATCTTAAGGACATGCCGCATTAAAGGCATTAAACGCAACACCAAGTCATCCCTTGACCCCATGGAGAATCCCTAGGCATCCCCCACAAGCAAGAGAGCCAAAAAACACAACAATCAACTTATTCCTAGTTTATTTTCCTATTTTTACTTTTCGAATGGGCACCATTGTTTTTTTTCAACCCCTACAAGCTTTTAAAGACTATTTCTTTTTACTTTTCGAATGGGCACCACTATATGATCAACCAAACTCTATTTGCTTTGACATTATATATCATATCTATCCCACTTTTGTTCAATTTGGCCCAAATCTTATGTTTCCAAGAATGAAGTATGTAATGATACATGAGCTCCCTCTCCCTTTGGTCAAGCACACAAATGACCTCCACCTCCTAATGTGGGTTGATTGAAAAAATCACGTTAACCTTAAAACTTAAAGGGGGCAATAGTAAGATCCAACGATCACCCTTCTTAAGGAAGGAGAAGCTAAGTAAGCTCCAAGTAGGGCTCGTTCAAGGGGAAGGTAAGGTCATGATGTTCTTTAGAAGAGAGAGAAATGTCTTTGTCTACAAAATAGGCCATCTGCATAAGTTGTAACATTTTAACTTAAGTATGAATATCGAAAGGTCCAAAACACTAAACTAAGCTAGCTACTAAAGACTATGAGTCTATTACATATAAAGTAGTGAAAAGGGAGAAACAATTATTCTAATTTCTATCTACTTTTGCTTTCTTTGCACCACCATGATTGCCTCGTGAACCTCCACATCATGGTAGTAGAGCCAAAGCAAGAGATAATTGTGTGGAAGCAAATGAAAGCAGAACTGAACATGAAGTCCCCACCATTGCAACTGCAGCCTTGGATAATGGAACCATTACAATGGATAGGGTGAGCATCTCAACACACAATCATCATCATCAATAAGAGCATATTCCCATTGCTCCAAAACCAATACCCCATCCTCCAAATTATCCTCCTCGAGATCGTAGTCCCAAGTCATTCATGATGTATCCATCTTTGACTCCTCACAATAATGGGACAACAATATCAAAGTTGTACTACACATAAACCAAGCTTTCTAACCGATTTCTTCTAACACTATGGATAAAATTGTAGGTGCTCCAACACCTCCATGTAGAAGAAGTGTTCACCACATATGAAAACACCCATGTTGCCAAACATTGTAGCTCTAGGGCAACACCACCACGCATGTTCCACCACTTGAGAGAAGACAGATTCCCTCGATCTCTAATTGCATGGTTGGTCCCAAAAGCATCATTGTCATTATTGTAGTGGCTCAACTGTCTCCCTATGGTATCACACTCCTCACAAGGACTAGTTTGACTAATGTTTACATATAACCAGCTCGAACCTCTAGATCTTGGTGTGGTTTTATCTTCACCCCACCACCAGGTGTTGGTGCTACAATCCATGACATATGATACTATATTGGTGTAAGAAAATATGACAAGGCATGGAATGGAATATTTAGATTTTTCGACTATTTTTCCAACTCTATATGAATATGGCAACACCACCACGCATGTTCCACCACTTGAGAGAAGATAGATTCCCTCGATCTCTGATTGCATGGTTGGTCCCAAAAGCATCATTATCATTATTGTAGTGGCTCAACTGTCTCCCTATGGTATCACACTCCTCACAAGGACTAGTTTGACTAATG
>JZKD02S1674209.1:181866-209438 GCA_000966675.3 Picea glauca | reverse complement strand
CCCTTTTGTGTGCTAGGTTTTCTTGGTGGTGGAGGTCTTTCTCTTGAAGAATATAGCAAAGGATTGGTTGGGTTTTCTTCCCTTGTTGAGAAGGGTTTCCCAAGATACTTCTTCTGTACTTGCGCATGGTGTTTCTTCTTGTGATCTTGGTTGTTGCAACAAAATTGTTTATGGTTTAAGTAAAATGCTAAAATGGAATGAACTTCATGTTTAAGCCTTGCTTATTGAAAAATCAACATTGCCATGGAATTAAAATGTGTGGAATAACCGACCCTACATGAAAGGATAAAATAGTTCAGATGCATTGAAAAATAGTTTAGATGCATTGGAATAGCATGTGCTTACGCTAACCATAATCGCTCTTCTATCAAGCAACAATTAATCGGGCTTTGACCATGGATCTCGATTCAGGAAGGACCAACCGATATTGAAGTAGCCACATTTCAATCCATGGTTAGTTCCTTGGGAAAATCATCTTGCACATCACAGTCCACCAAATTTGTGAAGAAAATTGGTAGAAAGAGGTCTTATTGGGAAATTCACTAGTCTCTAGCCCTCTCCAAAGATCAATGAAGATTTGGATGCAAAAGAACCTTAAATGCTGCTCCTTGCTAACCTCCTCTCATCATATGGCTTTGGGTTTGGTAGAAAGAGGTCTTATTGGGAAATTCACTAGTCTCCAGCCCTCTCCAAAGATCAGTGAAGATTTGGATGCAAAAGAATTAGGTAGCAATAATAAAAGGAAAACTCTCATGGTATTTCTGTGGAAGAGGGGTTTAAAGCCTTGTTTGAAAAGAAAGAGGAAATGGACGTTATTTTCTGGAGTGGTCCTTACATCATGGGCATAAGGGGAATGTATCTCAATTGATGGACTCCAAGTTTTGATCCTGAATCAGACACCCTCAATCGTTCCTATATGGGTTCGATTTCCCCATTTGCCTTTGCATTACTGGAATAAAGATTTGTTGAAAGTCATCGAAAATACTTTGGGAAAGTATATTGATAGATTTGAACCAAAAGTTGGCATGTTTGTGTGTGCAAGAATCTGTGTGTAAGTTGATTTCAGAAAAGGGCTACCAAAAGCAACTCTTCTTAACCTAGACAACTTGAAGCATATTTAGAAGCTAGATTATGAACAACTACACTTCAAATGCAAAACTTGTCATGATTATGAGCACTTTTCTAAAGATTGCAAAATATTAGTTGTGAATCAAGCCCAACAAAAAAAACCAATGGCAAAAAGGGAAGGAAAAACTACGCACAAATCAAGCTACAACATGTGTTAACAATCAAAAAACAACCATCTTCTCCAACAAATAGATATGAAGTTCTTTCTAATCCAAAGGCTAACCCCTATGTTGCCTCCTAAGGAACCCATGTCTCTTTTGGATCCCTTTCTAAAGAGATTGAATCACTTGGTCCTGTCATTACCCCTCAATCAGTTGTGCAACCAATTTACTCGGAATCTCAAGTTGAATCTTTTCTTACTCCAAAAGGCAAGATGAAGTGGAGTGATGACAAGGAAGAAAGCTCAACAACAACATGATGAAGAAGACCTAAAGGAGGAACACCCTCCAAAAAAAACATGGGCATAATCCATTCAAGGATAAGCGAGAGAAGGCAGCTAATAAAGAAAACAACTCGAGGTTTTAAACAACTATTGAGAGTTCTTTAGGGGCCCATATGAAACTCCAATCAGGCAGAGGCCAAGGAACTCAACTGCCACAAGAAGGTCAACAATGTGGCAATTTTAAACATCCATCATATAAATAATGATCATTCTCTCCTAGAATTGTATGGGTATGGGAAATAGGCACAAGGAAGAAGCAAAATTAGGGATCTTATTGAATCTAAGAAGCCAGCCATAATCCTCATCCAAGAGACTAAATTAAATGATGTGAAGATAATTCTCAAAGCACATAGCATTGAGTACTCTCCAACCTCACTCATCAAACTTCAAGTATGAGTTATTCATATTTTTAATGTCTATATGCCAATCCATTATAGCGAACAAAAGGAATGTGGGCATTCTCTGCTGGCCTTGAGAGGTTCAAAATATGTAAAGAACATTATAATAGGTGGGGATTTTATTGTAGTTCTATCTAGCAAAGAAAAAAAGGGAGGCATTATCGTAAGGGATCCATTCAAAGAGAGCATGGAGGATCTCATAGCAAATTGGGATCTAGTGGATGTAAAACCAAAGAGATGGAAGTATACTTGGACAAACACAATGCTAGGTCCAAGACATATAGTTGCGAGATTGGATCGCTTTCTTATCAAGAGTCTTCTCTTAAAAAATCAGCTCATTACTTCAAATATCATCCCTTCCAACGTTTCAAATCACATGCCTATCATTCTCACTTTCCATTAGTGACAAAATCTTGAACATATACCATACCATTCAAATTCAACCCTCTTAGTCAAGGGGTCTCCTTCCTATGTTTTGGAAGGAGAAATTAAGGGCAACAAAAGTAGCTTTAAAGTTATTAAATTTCTCCAACTCAAGAGAAATCAAAGCTACAATCCAAACTCAACTTTTTGCAATCTAAAATGGAAGAAGGGGAGGTATCAAAGCAAGATCTCATGGAAGAAAGATATATGTGCAACAAAATACACAAAGCAAATAGAAAAGAGGAAGAGGTTTGGCATCCAAAATCTTAGATCATTATGGTTAAAAATTGAGAGATAAAAACACAACATTCTTCCACAAGCAAACCAAAGCTAGGCTCCAAAAGAACAAGTGATATAATCCTTATTGATGGAGGGCATCTCACTAATTTTGCTGCTCATTTTGAGGGCAACATGTGCTCATTTTGAAGTTGCTCTATATATAGAGGCGGAGGCTAACTCTAATGCATGTGTTGCAATGCTAGAAAACATTCCATCGCTAGTCTCCTCAGTCGCACTGATGAAAGGAAGCTATAGAATTATGAGTCGATCCACCACCCTCGAGAGTGCATCGGAAGAAGGTCTGAGCGACGATTGTTGTAGGCCTGTGTGGACCAAAGTTCAACCATGGTAGGCTAGGCTAGTGCCACGTCAGGACCAAAGTGTTGCCACGTCAGTTAGCACGATCAATGACTTGTCATGTGGATGCCACGTAGCAGTAAGAGAGATGTTGCCTATGTAAACCCAAGAACTTCGAAAGGTCATACCTTACATTCCAGAGCTCAAGCCTGAGTGAATTTACCGTCATTTCTATTGTAAATGTAATATTGTTTGATTCTAAACGCCGACAGTTGACTCATGGGTGAAGCCTTAAAGTACTGGCCATGATATCATTAGAGGAATGAGGGGAGGTTCTATTAAGTTAAAGGACCCCAAACCACCTTGTGGAAATATTAATTGGAAACATTCAGATTATTTTCCCTTAGCCCAAATATCAAGACAAGTCAGTTAATGAGGAGGGGTTGGAAGTTGAACCACCAACCACCCCCAAGAATGCGAGTATGGGCAATCTAGTTAAGACGATAAAAATTGTCGGCCAGAGGTACAAGAGAGTACCATTTTCTATAGCTAGATTGACCCACGAGTTCCAAGGGACAGGGGGAGAAAAAGAGTAGTTCAAGAGGCTTAGGGGGAGGCATGCGACCTGGAAATGCACAGAAGGAGAACTGGAAGAGAGTTGGGGCCTTTGAGGAAGATAGTTGTTGAAAAGAATGCATGGGTGCATGCAATAGAAGGATCAGAGAACCGGTAGAAGAGTTCTGAGCTGGAGCATGGAAGACCTGAAACCCAACCTGAGCTAAGAGGGTCGCAATCTTGATGCTGGGAAGGTATCCGATAAACCTCGAAGAGACCTAGGCTTGGTGTATGTAAGGGAAAATCTCTCTACCAAAAGTAGAGATAAGGAGAGTGACCTTCAAATCTTGTGGAAAACCTGAGAGAGATTCCCTAGTGGTATCATGGCTTGGCATGGGGGTGCCAGAATGCGAAGAGTGAATGCATTTGAACCTACTGTTGGGTGGAAAGGCGACCCCCATAGTCAAATGGTCAGCTATCAACAGTAATAGATAAGTATTTCATAGACTCTGTGTAATTGAATTGAAATGCATGATTGAATGCTTGTACTTGCGATATACATATACACACTTGATTTATAGTGATAATGCTTATTATATTTTATGATTCCCACGTGCTCAATATATATATAGCGTTGTGATGGGCAATTTGTGAATGGAAACTAGGATCATAAGTTAATAGTTGAATGTAAGGAAAAGAGCCACAAAAATAAATCCTTGAATTGTCTAAAGTCCTGAATCGAATAGAAAACCATGTTTTGAGCTCAAAGGAATCACACCCGTTGGATCGACGGAGCGAATAGATCCAAACCCTTTATCAAAGCAGGTTACCATGCATGTAGAGAATGTACCCGAGTTAATCTGGACTGTTAATCAAGGATTAACCCAGAATTAACCTCTGACATAGATCATTGTGGTCTCTTTTAAGCAATATTTGGGGGAGAGGTAACGTCAGCATGATGTACCATGTTGACATGGAACGCCAACGTGTCCAGAAGTTAACAAGTGTCAGCCTGTGAATGGCAACAGGTATTTGGTCGATGGACCATAGCACAAGCCCTTGGGTGAATTATATCTTAGAGCTTCGTTTTAGCCTTAGATGTCAGACCAAAAGTTGGAAAGATCTCGACCATTGATCAGAGTACATACGGTATGTGATCTCGGTCGTTGATCGGCCTGGAAGCCCTTAGACGTTGATGAGAGGAGGGATGACATCATGCTAACGTTATGATGATGTCATGAGCCTACATATACGAGGAAGCCACGTGGAGGCATGTAATTGGTCGAGGTAACAGGGAGTGGGTCCTCGTTGAGTTTAAGGGTTGGAAAGGTGAGATGAATGAGTCTGCAAGTCCGCCAACCCACAAACCCAACAAACTCACAAAATAACCTAAGAGTGGAGTGTTAGAATAGAGGAAGGGACTCAAATGAGCATGCGAGTCTGTAAGTTCGCCAACCCGCAAACACGACAAACTCACAAAATAATCTAAGTGTTGATACTTCTCAGACGGACTTATGGAGGAGAGTTACAGAACTGTACGTCTGCGAGTCTGTTAATTTGCGTAGGTGGAAAAATGGAAGGATGCTTATATATTTATCGGACAGACCTATGAAACGATGCTTATAGATTTATGCATCCACAAGTCCGCGAAGATGAAAATGGCATCCACGAGTCCACGAAGATGAAAATGGCATCCACGAGTCCATGAAGATGAAAATGGCTAAGTGTCAAGACTTCTCGAACGGACCTATCAAAGGATGCTTTAAGAATTATGCATCCACGAGTCTACGAAGTTGAAAAATGGCTAAGCAACAAGACTCCTCAGGCGAACTGATGAAAGAAAGCTACAGAATTATGAGCCCGCAAGTCCGCGAGAGTGCATCGGAAAAGGGTCCGAGCAACAATGGTTGTAGGCATGCATGGACCAAAGTTCCACCATGGTAGGCTAGAATAGTGCCACGTCAAGACCAAGGTGTCGCCACATCATTTTGCACGGTCAGTGACACATCACATGGATGCCACTTGGCAATAAGAGAGATGGTACCTATGTAAACCCAAGAACTTCGAAAGGTCATACCTTTCATTCCAGAGCTCAATCCCAAGTGAATTTACTGTTGTTGGAAAGCTCTTGACGAGCAAAAGAGTATGGAGTTGTGATAGAGAAGATTTAAGGTTGATAGAAGAAGCGAAAATTTAATACCCCGTCCCTTAGAAAGGTACTTAGGGGTCGGGTATGTTACATATGTATAAGGCTAAGCACCTCTGATCAAGATATCCAAAAGAGCCAATGAGAGTTTGAGCCCCCCTAAATAAGCAATGGAATCTCCCCCTAATCTCATAATAGATGGGGAAACGGAAGGTGAAGTGATCCTCAATCTCGACCTCTTGTAGATGGCATATCTAGAAGATCTTGTCTGATCAATTGATCTGGTGGTCTGTCTCTACCCAAAGTCTAGAACCCACTCTAAGCTAGCTAAGGGGGATGCAAAGAGCATGTACTTAGTGGCAAAGAGTATATTGTGATCAAACAATGACCCCATCTCTAAGCTCTTGTAGATGAAATGAAAATTAGTGGGTAATAGAATGTGTCGTTTTATCTCTCAAAAAGATTGTGACACTACTAGCATATAGATCCATCTTCACCTTGGATCTATTAAGCACAATGAGGGATCAAAGAAAAACCAGATGTAAACCTCTCAATCCCTAGAAGATATGAGGTTAAGAAGGATATACACTATTCTATTTTATTATTTATTTTTATTAAATCAACTTTTCCTTTTTAGAGATTGAACATCATCAATTTTCCAGTTTATTTTATGATGTTACCCACATCGTACATATACACACATCTCTCCCACCCTAAGTTGTGAGACCACCTCACTTATCTTTGTGAATATAAGTGGACAACTCAAATGAAACCTTATTACTCAAGTAAAAGGTGAGTTGATTTTATAAGTTCTAGACCTCACAATGGAAATTTTAGACTATGCAATTATTTCATCGATAAGCAACATATGACTATATTTCTATTAAAAGAACATTAGCACATAAAATGAAACAACATTAGAAGCATTTCTTGATGGAAGTCTATTAACATGAAGAAGGCATGCAAAATAATATAAAAAGAGGAAAATAAACATCATTCTAGTAATTTTATTTTATGATGTTACCCACATCGTACATATACACACATCTCTCCCACCCTAAATTGTGAGACCACCTCACTTATCTTTGTGGATAGAAGTGGACAACTGAAATGAAACCTTATTACTCAAGTAAAAGGTGAGTTGATTTTATAAGTCCTAGACCTTACAATGGAAATTTTAGACTATGCAATTATTTCTTCGATAAGCAACATATGACTATATTTCTATTAAAAGAACATTAGCACATAAAATAAAACAACATCAGAAGCATTTCTTGATGGAAGTCTATTAACATGAAGAAGGCATGCAAAATAGTATAAAAAGAGGAAAATAAACACCATTCTAGTAATTGCATCATTAACACTCCAAATAAAACAACATCAAAGGCATTTGAAAATGTAAGTCCTTTAACATGAACAAAGTATCTAATGGTCTATTAAAAATGAAAGGAAAAGAAATAACAAGGTGAAGAGTATGGCAGAGCATGATGATAATTAAGATCCTAAAGAGGAGAGCTAAACCAAAATTGAGACTATGTATTCCTATCAACTTCTATATTGTGGAACAGATAAATGTAGTACATAAGCAAAGCAATTTCTAGTGGTTTACATAGGTACAACATTCCCTATTAGAATGTAACCTAGGAAGATTTTTATTATATACACGTTGACATTCATGCTTACCTTTTCATTTTTGTCAGAAAAATCTTTTGCCTGATCCTCAGCTTTGCTCGCCTGCAATTCTAAACTCTGTTGTCTTTGCTTTTGCTCCCTTAAAACCTCTTCGAGCTTTTCCACCTAAAATTTTTACACACATAGCTTGCCATCTAAGATTCAACATAGCATCTATTGCATTTGGTAGTGAACTAGCTACAAAATTAAATGATCAAAATCTATGTACAATGCCAGCATGGAGCATCTAAAACTTCAAACTTCCTTAACCAGGACTTTCATAGTGACTTCTATTCTACAAATCTTCTAAGATGAAACCCTAACCTGTCTCTCCAGTTCACTAACTCGTGCATAAGCCTTGGCTGTCTCTGCCTCCAAATATCCTGCTCCCTTTTTCTGCAGCAGCATAGGCTAGATTATAAGGCCTCTCTTTGAACACAAACAACAAGATATCAATTAAAAAAATGAAGACAGATTAGTTAAGGGTGTTATGTCAAACCAACATTATCGTTAACAACAGCTTGGGATGCAAAGTTCACATACATAGAACAAGGGTGCATTGTAATTTCCATCCTGATGTGAAAGCTCAAATGATTGGTTATGAAAAATCTTTTCTATGATTGATTAATAGTGTTAGCAAATTCATGTATCTGGCAATACAGTGGTTGATTAGCAATGAGAGGTGATTCAAGTGTCTACCATTTTATCAGTATTTATCATAAGCTCAGTATTAATATCTTTGGCACAGCAGAATAGTTAGCTCTTGTCAGTAATGCAGAGCTTTAGAACCCTATCTGTTTCGTTCTCCACAGTTTTACTAAAAAACATCTATCCTACCTTCTTAATATGCTATTTTCATAATATTTGGATAATTTATACTTCAATTAAACATACCACCTCATATGGTCTCAAAGTTGGGCCTGCTCACAAGTAGAAGAGTATCTCAATCTTGCAGATTTTTATAGAAATCTGACATAAATATATTAACTTGCAAGTTGCAGGTTGATATGAAATATTTCAACTTCTATTGGTACAAATGCCAAACTCTTTATAATAATGTATCTAAGCAAATGCTTTGGAAGGACTCTCTGAAGACGATGATGGGATAGTTTCTTAATTTTTGTTTATTTTGTGCCTTTTTCATGATGTAAAGGCTTGAAGCTGTAATAGACTATTAACATAACTGGTTAAGGGTAGGAATCAGCTTGTTCAAGGTGGGAAGAAAATTTTGGATAGAAAGGACATAGTCTTTTTGCTAGTCCCAGTTTTGATTTCCAAGTGCTGTAGCACCTGAGAAATGTAATTTCCATTCTTACTTTAAATAGAAACTTAAATTTTTTTCTTGGGAAAAATACGAGATGCAGGTATATATGTGATGAATAAAAACTAAGAAACTAGATTTATTATTTTCATTTTTCCTTCCAACTAAGGAGATAACAGTACCTCAAGACTTCAGACAGCAAGGTACAAGTATATATGTGCCTAATAAAAGAAAATAAACTAGAATTATTAGTTTCATTTTTTCTTTCAATTAAGTATCTAAAAGCAACCCAGCACTTCAGTAGTATAGTATTATTTTTAACAGTCTACACAGAAGGACAATTTATCGCTTCTCCTTTACTTCTATCATCAAATGACAATGCTCAGAGCTCTGTAGCAAGTAAATATAACAGGCTTAATGTATCAACCAAGACACAAAGAAGTGATCTGAATCAGATGATTAAGTCTGGTTTTGTCAGGCTGAAAAGAACAACACAATCGGACAAATCCTCTTAGTTGTGATATCATTGAAGGCCACAAGGTCTAGATAATCAATACTTGAACCTCAAGGCTGCAACATTGCAAGTGTAGATTTTTGAGAAACTAGAAGGCTGCCCAACAGGTCTGTCTTTAACCTCTTGTTGGGCTCTAAGTTTGAAATAATAAAGCTGTCCTTGCTGTTGTTTTAGGACAACAAACAAGTCTGAAAATTCTGCCCCGAATTCTGCCTTCAAACTGATGGTTAAATCCTCTTTTAAGGTGCCCTTGCAAGTGTTTTCTTAACTGATGTTAGCACATGCATAAACCTTAAAACATTCAACACTCCTCTAGGATCTTTTAACAACTAAACTAGGCTGAAAATAACTAAGCATGCATGACAAAAGAACACATCATGTTTTTGGTCAACATGGCCCTGGAAAAAAACCCATAGGGAAAACCAGTTTGAGAGATAGATATATATTGGAGTCTTCAAGCAACAATACAAAAGGAAATAATATAAGAAGAACTTGAAACAAATGCTAGCTCATCTCAAGCTCAGCAATGGATTTCTTGGGAAATGCACCCCTAGTGCAATAGTGCGCCCCCTTTCCTTTTTTGCCTGAATTGGAGATCTCTTGTGCCCATGTAGCTTGATTGACCACTAGAAGATGTTTGCACCCTTGATTGGTGTGCCTTGTGCACCCTTTGTTTGTGCCTGCTATGGATGCGCCTCTTTCCAACTATGGATGTGCCCCCTTTCTCCTTGCACAAGCTCTTGCACCCTCAACCAAGCAAGTGCACCCACGCTATACCAAATGTGCCTATCTTCACCAAGCTTGGTGCGCCCCCATACCATGGATGCGCCCTTCTCCAAACTAGCTTGTGCCCTCAAGCTCTCAATCACACTTGCATCCCACAAGTGCGACCACACAAGCTCAAGAATGGCTTCCTCGAGCAATGCACCCCTCCTTCACAAAGGTGTGCCTCTCTTCTCCTCTCCAAACCCTCACTTCCTCTTCTCCTCTTCACTCAACTTTCTCAAGTGACCAAGTGCACAATGAACCTCATCCTTACCCTTTTCCTCCTTTAGCCTCACTATGGACAAAACTAAAAGACCAATGGCCTAGAATCAATCTAGCCGCCAAGTCTAATCAATGGGTGAGATTGAATCTCAAAAATCTCACTTAGAAAACCCACTTTCTCAAGTTTCCCTAGTTTGTTTTATGTCTATTAATTCACCCACAAAGTGAATTAATTGTCACTTTATGACTTAAGCAACATATTTCATTTTTTACTTAAATCTCCTAAGTCAAAGTGAAATTAGAACATAAAGTAAAGTATCAAGTGTAATAGTCTCCCCCTTTGTGTTTAGAGACTCACAAACACAAGGGGACCACTTTCCAAGGTACCCAAAACTCAACACAAATCTCCTAAGTCAAAGTGAAATTAGAACATAAAGTAAAGTATTAAGTGTAATAGTCTCCCCCTTTGTGTTTAGAGACTCACAAACACAAAGGGACCACTTTCCAAAGTACCCAAAATTCAACAGCAAGCAAATCATAAATCAATATTCAGACTGGCAAATGGATTGACAAGTGCAAATGACATGAAGTTGCAAGCACGATTGTACACTCACAATCTCAAGTTGCAGAAAGAGGAGGCCCATAACTCAAGTTGTAGAGATGGAAACCCGTGTTGCAGGAATTACAGGGCATTCAACCTAACATTGGAGGACAAAAAAACAGGAAAAGCAGTGTAAACATACTTCGTTGAGTCCGCTCAGATCAAGTACTGAAACAAGCCACATCAAGCAGGTTTAGGTCCGACTCGGTAAACAAATCAAGACCCCAGGTTTGACTTGAGAGTTAAACCTAAACTTATGAGTCAAAGCTGACCCTGAAAAGACTACAGCAAGACAGGGAAGTCAACTCACCTGCAGCAGACACATAACCCAGAGAAACAGCAAGTGACTTTTCATGTTTTTGCAGTGATTTATGCATACCTCGCAGAAGACTAAGACGACGTGTCAAATAGAACTAGGAAAGACCAAGAGCAATTATTGCTGCAGGATTTTCAATGTTATTCTGTGAACTGAAAGCAACCTCGGCATAGCTGTGGCACCATATTTCCAGAGATTTTCGGATGTATTTTCTTACATTATGCCTAGGGGCAGGGATTTGAGATTTTCCACGGAAGTAATGCACAATGGTCAAAAGGGAGGGAAATGTTTGCAACAAACAAATGAATGGGGGAGTCAACCAATTAAAATATTGTCTTTGCCCAAATATCCAACCTTGCCACTTGCAGCAACAGGTTAATCCAGCCCTTTAAGCCAAAAACAAGCAAAAAAATTTGTCTGACATTGTTGGTTTCTCAAATACACCAATAGAAAATGCACTGAAAGAAGACCTACTCTTGTTACTCATGCAAAGCAGAACAAGTACCCAAACTTCTCCACCCAACACCAGTGGGGATATTGTGAATGCCATTTCGCACCTCGTACTAAACCTGGGGCCCAACCTACCTTGGAGGGCAAGCCAGGATGATTAATTGGCTACTGTCATCAAAGTGTGGCAAGGGATCACAGGTGCCATTGCCATTATTTCTTACATAGGAAGCTTTAAGGACTGATATATCGTCTGAAATTGTTCAAGACATGGATGAGGTTCTAAAAGATATTTGTGAATTATGGAAATTAACCAGTTTCACTATCATGTTGACGGGGTCGACAGATCTAGATCTAAGAAATAGAACCTTCAAAAATTATCATATCTTGCCCAAAGGGTGCAATGTACATAAAATATGCAGACCAGGTAAAGTATATCAACCTTCTTTATGAATTGTTAATCATGAAGGCGGGAGTTGGAAAATATTGTGCACATTGTAACTGATAATGCAACAAAATATATGGCTCCCCTGGAAAACTGTTGATGGAGATGCTCTATCATTTTCTGGACCTCATGTGGGGCCCACTGTATAGACTTCATCCTAGAGTACAATGGCAAACTTGATTGGGTCCAAGAAATTGTAGAGTGGGAAAATTCACTGACCAAATCCATTTACAATCATACCAAGATACTTAGCAAACGGGAATTTGCAGATGGCACAGACTCTGGAGCTCATTTGGCCCACAATTACTAGATTTAACACAAGTTTCATCTCCTTGCAATGTATTAATTCACAAAAGCTAGTTTTGAAGAGGATGTTCACATCCTGACTACTGAGGACCTTAGAAGGCCTATAATAAAGAATTTTGGGGGGTTATTTGAGGTGGTTAAAGTTTATAAGATGAGTTATCAAATCCACGAATCCCCAGATTGGATCCAGATCTGCTCGAAAGGGATCCCGCATGCATGAAACATATCATCTGGGATATGTCGCAATATTCTCCTTCGTGACATCCCATACCCTGTCTGTGTGTAGAATTCATGTCACCTCATACATTGTTTTCCTTCACGCCACCTCATGACAACAGTGGGGATCCACCATAAGTGTTGAAATTAATGCAGATGCAAGAGCCATTCTTCGGACAGTATATGATTGGGGTTCTTGGTTTTGGACCAAGCAGAAAGTCCCTAGATGTGTCTAGGGCCCCTGGATGTGGTCTAGGGAATCCTTGCCCAGTGCTTAGATTGATCCTTGGATATGTTTCTTGGTGGTTGACATAAGTCCCTAGATGTGTCTAGGGCCCATCGCTGGGTTCCAGGGAATCCTTGCTCAGTGACCTGGATTGATCCTTGGATGTGTTCCTTGGTGGTTGGTATAAGTCCCTAGATGTGTCTAGGGCACCTGGATGTGTTCCAAGGAACCCCTCCTTAATGCATGGGTTGATCCTTGATCTTGTACCTTGGTGGATAAAACCCTAGATGTGTTCTAGACCCCTCAGATGTGTTATGGGGAAAACTGGTCTTTGACCAAGTAGATCTTGGTGTAACGTCAAGATGTGTTGATGTGTGATCCTCTTCCTTTCTACCGGGATGGTCCATGAGACCTAGGAGTGCCTATGAAGATGGACATGACCACATTGTTGATGTACCCTCTTATGCAATGATGATAAAGTTTATATGTCACTATGAGACTCATGTGGATATGTTTTACCATTATGTAACCCCCCTTGTCTTAAAAAGTAACCCCTTGTTGTTTTGCTTTCCTTCATGTTTTATGTGATGGGGATTTTATTTATGTGATGGGGATCTTGTTTTATGTGATGGGGATTTTATTTATGTGATGGAAATTTTATTTATGAGATTAGGGTTTTATTAATGTGATTGGGGTTTTAATTTATATTGATATTAATTGACAATTTAATTAATATTTATATTAATTAAATGTCAATATTTAATTTCTATTGTTTTTTAATTGCCCTAACCCCTCTCCCTAAATATAAATAAGACCCTACCCCCCTAGCATTCTACACTCACTCTTTCTCTCCTCACTCTACTTGTTGTGGCTACCTCAGTGACTCTTACCTATTGTTGATGCGGCCTTCCCTTTGCTTATCAAGTTCAGATCTGTGTTTTTTATGTTGGCTGGAAGTTTCCTCTTTGGAGTTTTTGCTGAGGTTGCTGATTGTGTTGCTGTGAGGTGCCTCTAGGCTGCCAGACCTGTCTCTGGCATCAGATCTGCCTCCCTCTAGGCTGCCGGACCTGTCTATTGCTTCAGATCTGCCTCTCTCTAAGCTGCCGAGCCTGCTCTGTGGGTGCTGTCTCCTTCTCCAGGGCCACGGAACTTTGTGGAGGTACCGCGGCCTCTTTCTGGGCCCTCTCCTTGACTGTACATGCTTCACTCTAGCTGCCACATGGAGTGTTGAGTACCCTGTGGGGGTTTCTCAGTGTGCTGACCAGATTTCTGTGTAGAGGGTGTTTTCTTGTGGATGATCACCTTGCTGTCCAGATCTGTGTGAAGGTTTTCTTGTGGATGTTTTCCTTGCTGTCCAGATCTGAGTGAGAGTATACTTGTGGTTGATATCCTTGCTGTCCAGATCTTAGTGAGAGTTTGCTTGTGGTTGATCTCCTTGCTGTCCAGACCTCCTTCCTGTGCTATCACTGTTTATTGGAGGGTTTCCTGTTGGGGTTATTTGCTGTTATGACTATGGATTATTGTTGTTTTCTTTGGGGTTTCCTATCTATGGCAAAACTGTCCTACAGTTCTCTTTGACAGACATCAAACCCTAGAGGTTTGATCTATGAACCTAAACTAAGTCTGAGCATACTTACAAAAGCTTACATCTACACATGTGACAGGTACATCTCTCATTGATTCAGGCGGTAAGCTATAGTTTATTTTATACTCAGAAATATTGTTTGTTTTTATCTTCTATGCTGATCTATGGAACAGAAATTTTAAAAAGGCATTTTTGTTTCAATTTTTCCCTATTTCTAACAATAAGAACACACAGAACTACTCATCAAAGGCATCCAAACAAAACAAGGAACCATTTTTATCAAAATATGAACCACCATTCACCTCCATATTGGGCACAAAATTTCAAAACTCTTATTTGCATATCAAATACAAACGTAGAGGGACCATATATGGGTCTCTCATCATCCGGGGATTCATGAAATGTCACAAGTAAACATCACTCACCTTCTGTTCGTAGACAATGTCTTAATTTTCAGCTTTTGTAGTGAGGCTGAAGGTCTGGTATACAAGAAGATTCTAGATATTTTCTGCTGCGCTATAGAAGGAAATCAGAATTCAAAAGTCTGCTATATACTTTCCTTTGGTGGAGGAAGATATTCGTAGACAGCTGGTTAAAATTTTTGCTTTCTCCTCATGTGATTTGGATGGGAGCTTTAAATATCTTGGATTCAATTTAAAGCCCAACATGGCAACAACTATGGAATTGCTGACTGGAGATGGCTTTTATCAAGGATAGAGAAGCGGATCAATTTTGGGTGTAACCGCTGGATCTATAGAGGAAGTTGTTAGGTTCTTATAAAGTCGGCTCTTGAAGCTATTACGGTGTATTGGCACCTGTTAGCTTTGATTCCTAAGGGGATCCTTAACAAAATACAGAAAATTTGCTGTACTATCCACATGTTTGGGAAGGCTCTTGCAGCAAAATCACTTTGGGTTTTTATCTACATTGAACGCTTCCAACAAGTGGAAGGCCCTCTCTTTGACATTTTCTGTTGTGAGCAACTTCCTAGCCTGGAAGGTGATGTCAGGGTCTCAAATAAGGGTCAGTGCAGATGCGATTGTTGGTTGTGGACAGAATATTTCCCTGCCAAAGAACCTCATCATTTAATTACAAGAGGGGTAGGTGTACTTTAACCAAAATTGGCAATCCCGTGCCTACCACGGTCTGACATTAAGGTTGGTTATCAGCCCAGGAGATTGGTCTGGATGAGATTTGGCACCATCATTGGCAGATGTTTATCCTAGAGCTACGCAAAGCCCATATTACACTACAGGAAGGAAATGATGAGTTGGTGTGGGTCTTTGATCCCACAGGTGGCCAATACTCTACGAAATTAGGGTTTCAATATATACAGGAGGCACATGCAGGAGAAAATATTTGGTGGTATTGAAAAATATGGAAAATAAAGGCCCCGCCGAAAGATATTCTCTTTTTTTGGTTGACACTGAAAAACCGTGTTCTAACGTGGGACAGGATTCAGAAGAGAAATGTAGAGGGTCATGTTGATGCAAAGCCCAATCATCATTTGTTCTTGGCTTGTGCGTTTCACCAGAATGGTTTGGAGGCACATGAAGGATCTTTTGAACATTCAACATCTTCAGGACAGTCAATCTATAGAGGAAAGCTTCAAGGTCTATTTTAGTTCAAGCAGTGTTCAGACTTTCAGATCTCTGCCATTCTGGTTGCATGGGGCATTTGGTTAGCACGTAACACCAAGCTGTTTGACAATAAATACTCTCTCCTTCGCAGATCGCTTCACCAGTTTTGGTTCTCTTTGACTCTTACAGATCCACAACGAAATTGAAACCTCCCCGTCTTGTTGTAGAGGTCCCGATCAACAAGCAAATTCCATGGGGTTTTTTGATGGAGCATGCCAGGGTGGTACTCCTATCTGTAGTGTGGGGTTTATACTTCATTTCTCAGAAAATCATTATATAGTTCGCAAGGCAAACTTGGGAGTCGGAACAAACAATTTGGGTGAATTTAGTGCACTCTATGCATTGCTTAAATGTGCTACAGATGAAAATGTTCAACAGTCACAGCTCTTTGGTGATTCAGAACTGGTCATTATGTGGATGCAGGACAGGGTGCAGATCGGCAACCTGGGTCTGTTACAACTTGTAAATCAGCTGAAATAAATCTCGCTTCTGTTTCAGGAGAATTAAATTTTCACATGTTTTCCATGAGCTCAATATGCAGCAGACTCGTTATCCAAGGAGGCTTTGCGCATTCCAAAGAATACACTTATCAGTGAAGAAAGAACTCAAAGACAGTCATGTTGTTTCTCAACTGGAGAGCAATTTTATAATCTTATAATTTTCTTTGCTGTTGTAGCTTCATTGACTATAGACTAAAATAGTTATCACTAAGAGGAGTTGGTTTTTTTGACATTTTGAAAGAAGACTGGTAGAAGTAATCCATGCTGCTGTCAAGCAATTTGATAACTACTGTAAATGCTGGCTACTTGATTTTCAGTAGGAGACTTTTTCATCATAGCACTATCTGCACCTTTGGAATGTACTTTTGATTCTGATGTGGAAATAAAAAGTACGAATTTTTTCTTGGAAAAAGAAAAGTCATACAAATCTGATTTACTTATAAACTAAGTTACCTGACACATCCAAACCCCCCATTGTGTCACGTATCCTACATCTCAAACACGATACGATAGGACACATGTTTAGCACGTGTCCTGTTCACAGGACACGTGCCAACGAGTGTCCAGCATGTGCCAAACGCGTGTCCTGAAAATAGGACAGGTGTCCTACATAGAAAAGGACCCAGGTTCATGTTTTCTCATGCAAGCTATGTTACCAGGATTCGGATACGGATGCGGATACGGATCCGTCAGATTTTCGAAAAGTCAGGATCCGGATACGGCAGGGATATATATACTAGCCTAACCAACCTCTGTTGATACAATTTAAAGATCTTGACATGGAACTACATCTTTAGGTTTGTGTAGACAAAAGGAAAAAGGGATCAAATTTTTTATAATTTTTAAAATAAAATTTAAATAAAACTTAAAAAAATCTAAAATTTTGAATATATAACTCATGTTATATTTATATATAATTTTAAATATGACACCTATATAAAATAAATTAATATATTAATTTTTTAAATATATATAAATTTATAAAATTATATTTTTAGTTTAATATATAGATTATAATATAAATATAAAACCCAAATTATAAATATAAAACTTAGCTATTCTCCATTCATCCCCCGACAAATTCTTTAATCATAAAGGTAAATTGAATTAAACATAAAGATTAATAAAACCAAACGTCGCCCGACTAACCTACCTGATCCTCCCTAACCTCGCGATAAAATTAATATTTATAAGTTATTTTATAACAGTAAATTCGTTTGTGTTGTGATCCTCTTCGACGTTCTCACTCTTCGAAACCAACGCATCAATCCTCCCCCCTTAACAATTGCAGGCGAACCCATTAACACTTACAGGTGAACCGACTGATTTCGAATTTCAATACTAGATATATGTGAACCCATGACTTACAGTCGGGCTGCGAGGAAGCATAGACAGAAATTCGGCTAATACAAAATGGTGGGCAGTACTAGTTATTTTCGTAATTAAAAAAAAAAACCTAAAATCGCAGGATGCGCGGATGAATCTCGGGATGTGTTTCACAATGGACGGATCTGTTTCCATTAGCCCAAGAAATGTTTATAAAACAGATCCTGGGCGGATCCAAGCAGATCCAGATCCGATACGGGGATCCATGGATCCATCCCCAGGGTCGACAGATCCCGTAACATAGCATGCAAGTTGCAGTTGTGAGGTGTTTCAATGTGCTATTTAAAGAGGTCCCCACCCCCTCCATTTCACCCACCCTAGTAATTAATGGTAAAATTAAATTCTTAAAGTAAAAGAATGAAAATGAAAGATAAAGGAGAATGTCACTTTTAAGATAAAGGAGAATGTCACTTTATATGGTAAAATCAAATTCTTAAAGTAAAAGAATGAAAATGAAAGATAAAAGAGAATGTCACTTTCAGGATAAAGGAGAATGTCACTTGAATTTTTAACATTACCATTAATTGTTTCAGGATGTTTGATAGTGGTTCCAACCTCATTGGACTTCATATGGAGAAAGTAGAATTTTAGGTCCCATTCAAAATTCAGCAGATTTAAGTGTAATGTTGAGTTGTAACTTAAGTCTCAAGTCTAGTTCAATTTTTGAACTAAAGTGTAATGCTGAGTTAAGTCGAGCATGCTTTCACACCTCTATTTCGAGCCCTCTCCACTTCTCCTCCATTCCTTTATAAGGAGAGGTCAATCCGCTCTCCTCAACACAATTGCTATGCAGGGAAAAGGTGAAGCATTAAAGGCTGCTATACAGAGGCGTATATCAGTCCATTAAAGGCTGCTATACAGAGGTGCATATAGAGGCAGCATACCAGTGTTGTAGAGGTGCATATAGAGGCAGCAAACAGTGTTGTAGAGGCAGCATACAGAGGCAGCGTATCAATGTTGTACAGAGGTACATATCAGCACTAAAGAGGCAGCCATATCAGTGTTGTACAAAGGTACATATCAGTGTTGTACAGAGGTACATATCAGCGCTAAAGAGGCAGCCATATCAGTGTTCTACAGAGGTACATATCACCGCTAAAGAGGCAGCCATATCAATGTTGTAGATCAGCATATAGAGGCAGCATATAGAGGCGCATATCAGTCAATTAGAGGCAGTTTCAACAGCCCATATCAGAGCTGATATATCTCAGTCTTTGAAAGCAACTAGGATACATCTCTATATCAGCAAGGTCTCTTAGGTCTCTGTCAGGTCAAAGTCAACTTGGCAAGCTCTTTAAGAGCAGAGTTTTCATGATCGATGTTTGTAAGTGATCTTACATTATTAATGTAATAAAGGAATATCGTTTGTTGGGGTTTTTCTCCCTGTATAGAGTTTCCCCAAGGTATATGTATTGTTGATGTGCATGCTTACATATCTACATGATTATTGCTATTCAATTATGATTCTATATTGTTGAAATGTATTAAGTTGGAATCAAAGTGTTGAAGAATTCAAAGAAATAATTCACATAAGAAATCAAGCTCAAAATTTAACATGGTATCAGAGCTTAGGGTGTGATAAGCTTGGTGAAGTGCAGCAGCAGGTACACACAGATCCAAGCAAGCTTGATTAAGTTTCCAGTGTGAGGTCTATGGCATCCTCCATTTCAGTCTGGGCCGAGAATAGGCTCGAAAGAGCTGCCAACTTCAATGTGTGGAAGCTCCGGATAACAATTATTTTGCAGAAGCATGATCTTGAGCAGTATGTGACCACAGTGGTGGAGGAACCCACTACTAATGCAGAACGAACGACCTTCAAGAAAAGTCAAGCAAAGGCTAAGTGAATCATCTTTGACTTAGTCAAAGACAGTATAATGCCGGCAATGACTTCGTTAATGACTGCCAAGGACTCTATGGATACCTCGGTGAATCTGTATGAGAAACAGGGTCCAAATCAAAAGAGGACACTTAAGCACAAACTTAAGAATTTGAAGATGGAGAAAGGTGAATCAATAGCATCTATCTGTTCCAAGATAGCCCAGATCAGAGATCAACTTTTGGTCACAAGTGTCACAGTGGACGACGACGACTTAGTGCAAGCCATATTTGATGGTCTTCCTTCTTCATGGGAGACCTTCTTATCCAATGTGAGTGGGAAAGAAATTCAGCCCACATTTGAAAGGCTATGGCATGATTGCCTCCAAGAGGAGAGACGCATTGCTACCAGGAGCGAGCCAACCAAAGAAGAGCATTCAGCATTAGCATCAAGATTCAAGGAAAAGAAGAAAAGCTCTCAAAGGCAGCCAAACACCAAAGGTACATTCAAAGGCAAGAGTATTGATACATCTAAGATTAAATGCTTTAGTTGTAATAAGTTGGGTCATTTTAATAAAGACTGTTGGTTTAGAAAGAAATATCCTAGGAAAGGGAAACATCATGCCTCAACTGTTGAGGATGATGAATTCAAAAGAAAACAGAAGTCCTTCTAATGAGAAAGAAAATAGAAAAGAATATTACTTGGTTTCTGCCTTATCCAGTTCGGTTTTCACAGGGCCGAAAACTTGGTTAGTAGACAGTGGTGCATCAAAGCACATGACAAGGTACAAGGAAATCCTCTCAGATTTCAAGACAATCTTTTGTAGAGCAGTTTGAGCTTGGGGATGACAAATGTTACAAGATAGAGGGAGTAGGCTCTATCTCCTTCAGATTGGAATCTGGGGCTAGACTTCATGTTGATGAAGTATTATATGTTCCAGGGCTCAAAAAGAATCTTGTATCAGTTGCAACCCTTGAAGACAAGGAATATTGGGTAATCTTCAAGGACAAGAAGGCACTATTGTGGGCTACAGGTAGCCATTTGAGTACAGCAGAACCCATTGGGATACGCAGAGGAGGATTGTACGCCGTGATAGGACAGTCGGTTCAGGCATTGGCTCATGATGTGACTAGCTCCAGCGAATTGTGGCACAGAAGACTTGGTCATCTTCATTACAAAGCACTTTTGGATCTGCAGAACATGGTATGTGGCATGCCCTCTATTTCCCTAAGTAAAAATGAAATTTGTAAAGAATGCATGCTAGGTAAAAATATAAAGAAAGCATTTCCTAGTAGTGACAACAGAGCTCACAGCATCTTAGATCTGGTTCATTATGATGTATGTGGTCCCATGTCATCTCCCTCACTTAGTGGTTGTTTGTATTATGTCATTTTTATTGATGATTACTCAAGAAAATGTTGGATATATTTTCTTAAAGCTAAAAGTGACACATTTGATAAATTCAAAGAGTATAAAGCCTTTATTGAAAAGTTGACAGGGAAACACATCAGGACCTTTAGAATAGACAATGGAGGAGAGTTTAAATCTCTCCAATTTGAAGATTTCTGCAAGTCAACAGGAATCAAGAGACAGTTGATCGTGCCATATAACCCTCAACAAAATGGAGTTGTTGAGAGGAAAACCAAGACAATTTGAGGCAGCGAAAGCAACGATGTTTGACCAGGATCTGCCAAATTCTTCATGGGCAAAAACTACCTCAACTGCCGTGTATATTCAGAACAGGTGTCCACATGTTATCTTCAAGGACAGGACTACTGAAGAGGTCTTCTCAAGGATCAAACCTGAAGTAGGGCATCTAAGAATATTTGGGTGTCCTATGTATATTCATGTCCCATAAGGAAAAGAGGGCAAAGATGGAACCCTCAAGCAAAAAAAGGGTTTTTGTGGGGTATAATGAGAACTCCAAGGCCTACTAGATATATGTACCAAGCCAGAGACAGATAGAGGTAAGCAGAGATGTGACTTTCCCTGAGGCAGCCGCATTCAAGAAATCCAAAGAGCTTCAGTAGGAATCAAAAGCAATTCAACCAGCTTCACCCTCTTCTGAAAATGAAGAGTCAGATGATCAGAGGGAGGAACCTCATAAAGGGCCAAGTAATGAGCCCCTAGAACCTGCTGAAGTGTTAGAAAGAACTCTTGAAGAACCTCGAGCCAAAAGGAAGCTAGGGTGGCTTAAAGAAACAGTGCAAGAAGCAGAAAAGATAGTTGCTCCCAAAGGAACCTTCAGAGAAAGCAAGAGGCCTCACGGATTTGAAGGCTATGTGGCACTGATGAGCAGAGTGATGTCGAACCTTCTTCATTTGAAGAAGCAGATAAGTATGGAAGGATGTTGTGCTTGAGGAATACAGGTCAATTCTACAGAACAATGTCTGGGACACTGTGTTGAGGCCAAAGGACAAATCAATGGTCTCTTCCAAATAGATCTATAAGATCAAACATGGAGTTGATGGGAATGTGGAAAAGTTCAAAGCAAGATTTGTAGCCAGAGGCTTCACTTAGAAAGAAGGAATCGACTACGGAGAGACTTTTGCCCCTGTAGCTAATAGCCCTTCATATGAAGGGCTAATAGCCTGGTGTAAGAGGGAGTTAATCTCAAAATTCAAGATGAAAGACTTACGCTTGATGCATTACTTCTTAGTATTGGAAGTGTAGCAAAGACGGGGCGAGATATTTCTGGCACAAGGAAAATACACATTGGATGTACTAAAGAGGTTTGGTATGATGGATTGCAAATCCATGTCTACTCCGATGGTTACCAACCTGAGGAAGTTGCATGATTCTGATATAGGTTCAGTTTTGGTGGATCCCACCATGTATAGGCAGCTGATTGGATCATTGATGTACATGATCCACACCAAGCCAGATATATGCTATGCAATGATTGCAATGAGTCGGTTCATGACTGAATCGAGACAAAGACACTGGGTGGCAGCAATGCACATCTTGAGATATCTCAGAGGGACCATTAACTATGGTCTGAGATATACATCCAGTGGTGGTTTATTTCTACATGGGTATGCAGGATGTTGACTGGGTAGGAAGCCAAATGGATCGGAAGAGTACTTCCGGATATTGCTTCAGTTTAGGATCCGCTATGATCTCTTGGTCAAGCAGGAAACAAGGGTCCATTGCACAGAGTACAACAAAGGTTGAATACATTGCAGCAAGTGATGCTAGTAAAGAAGCAGTATGGCTCAGAAAATTGGTTTCTAGGTTGTTTGGTGACAAGCTCGAGACGATGGTGGTTCACTGTCATAATCAAAGTTGCATAAAAATGACAGAGAACCCAGTATTTCACGACAGGTCAAAACATATTGACATGAAGTACCACTACATCTGAGACTTGGTCCAAAGAAAAACTATAAAGTTACAGTACATAGCCACGAGCAAGCAAGTAGCTGATATCCTGACCAAGCCTCTGACCTTGAGACAGTTTGTGCAGCTGAGAGGGAAGCTTGGTGTAGTTGAGAATGACTCCCTCGCTGAGAGGGAGTGTTAAATTTGGCAGCATCAACACTCATTCTCCAATGGGAGGCCATATGGGCCACCCTGAGGCTAGCCAGGGAGATTTGGAGAATCAACCAGTCTTGTGAGGTATTGACAAAAGCCAAGGGGAACATACAACCTCTGTGAGCATAAACAGACTAGTGCAAAAGTCAGGGGGAATGTACAACCTCTATGGGCCTAGTCAAGCCTTGTGAGCCATGAGCAAAAGTCAAGGCATCTAGCAAAAGTTAGGTTGAATATAAATTCCTATGAACTAGAAACAAACGATATTCCTAATATTGCAAATGATATAAATGTATTGATCTAGTGTGTTGGCACGTGTAACATTATCCACCATGAAGAGAAATTTGAATTGCCTTTGTAAAGAGACGAGTTGTACTAAAGTCTCAAGTCTAGTTCTATTTTCGAACTAAAGTGTAATGCTGAGTTGTAACTGAAGTCTCAAGTCTAGTTCTATTTTAGAACTAAAGTGTAATGTTGAGTTGTAACTAGAGTCTCAAGTCTACTTTTATTTTTGAACTAAAGTGTAGTGTTGAGTTAAGTCAAGCATGCTTTCACACCTCTAATTCCAGCCCTCTTTACTTCTCCTCCATTCCTTTATAAGCAGAGGTCAATCCCCTCTCCTCAACACAATTGTTATGCAGGGAAAAGGTGAAGCATTAAAGGCTGCTATACAGAGGCGAATATCAATCCATTAAAGGTTGCTATATAGAGGTGCATATAGAGGCAGCATACCAATGTTGTAGAGGCGCATATAGAGGAAGTAAACAGTGTTGTAGAGGCAGCATACAGAGGCAGCGTATCAATGTTGTACAGAGGTACATATCAGCACTAAAGAGGCAGCCATATCAATGTTGTACAAAGGTACATATCAGTGTTAAAGAGGCAGCCATAACAGTGTTGTACAGAGGTACATATCAACGCTAAAGAGGCAGCCATAACAGTGTTGTATAGAGGCACATATCAACGCTAAAGAGGCAACCATATCAGTGTTGTACAAAGGTACATATCAGCGGTAAAGAGGCAACCATATCAGCATATAGAGGCACATATCAGTCAATTAGAGGCAATTTCAACAGCCCATATCAGAGCTGATATATCTCAATCTTTGAAAGCAACTAGGATACATCTATATCAACAAGGTCTCTTAGGTCTCTGTCAGGTCAGAATCAACTTGGCAAGCTCTTTAAGAGCAGAGTTTTCATGGTGGATGTTTGTAAGTGATCTTACATTATTAATGCAATAAAGGAATATTGTTTGCAGGGGTTTTTCTCCCTATATAGGGTTTCCCCGAGGTATATGTGTTGTTGATGTGCATGCTTACGTATCTACATGATTATTACTATCCAGTTATGATTCTATATTGTTGAAATGTATTAAGCTGGAGACATTTGGCCAGATAGTACTCCTCTAGACTAAGTTGAGATGATCTATGAGGATGCTCATGTGATGGGTGAGTCATACTCCTCTGGACTGAGTTGAGATGATCTATGAGGACGCCCATGTGATGGGTGAGTCATACTCCTCTGCACTGAGTTGAGATGACGTGTGTGGTCTCTTGTCGTGCTCCTCTGGACTGAGTTGAGATGACTTGAGATGGTCTCCTGTCAGACTCCTAAGGACTTTTGAGTCGACTTGAGATGGCTCTCCAAATCGTATTCCTATGGATTTAGTTGAGTTTATCTGTTGAGAGTGATGTCCCTGTGGTTAGGCACATGTGGACTTGTCCCTAGTGGCAGAGCAGTAGAGGATGTGTGCAAGACCCCTTGCTATATTGTCAAAGAGTAAGACTATTGTGAAACCCTAATTTGTATTGTAAAGGGTACAAGTTAACTCTACTGTCTAGAGATAATTAATATTGTGGAAAAGATTAATTATATTATTGAGTTGAACAAGTCGACCCTATTGTGCCAAAAAACACATCTATTGTTGAGTTAGGTCATGTATTTATTAGAGAGTTAGATCCCCATTGTGGATCGCTCACTCACTCATTATCTCATTCTGTCAACACCTACTTGTATGGCTGAAGTGTGCACTTATCTTATGCGCAAGTTTTCTTGGTTATAGAAGCACCCTCTTGTGTGTTCTAGGGTTTGTGATGTGAAGGATCTTCTCTTGGCAATTTAGTAAAGGGTTGTTGGGTGTTTCCCTTGGTTGTGAAGGGTTTTCCCAGGATAACTTCTTGTGTCTTGTGCATGGTTATTCTTCTTGTGATCGTGGTTACTGCAGCTATTGTATATTGTATTGTTGCATTGTTTATGGTTCAAGTTCATGCTAAATTGAAAAGAAACTACATGTGCTTGAGCTAAGCATTAAAATTCAACAAGATACTCGTATTTTCGTGTCCTCGTGTCAGGTGACTTAAGCTTATAACAGATTTACTTATAACATGTGACATATGATAATCAGTAAATATATAATTATTTAGATAAGTATATATCTAATTTGAATATACATTTCAATATATATATATATATATATATATATATATATATATATATATATATATATATATATATTAAAAAAAATTGTATAAATTTTAGTTTCTTAAAATTATAAAAATATATTTATATTATTTGTACCCGTCATTTATACCATGTGTGGATCTTGGCTTTTCAAAAATTTGGCGGATCCATATCTGAATCGTGGTAACTCGGTTTATAACCCACTCCTAAAATTAGATGTAGAAGTGGAGATAAGCATTCTTCTATGATCCAAGCTTCCATGCAGAGATGTAGAGGTAGAGATGGGCTTACTTCACTATATTAAGTGATATTTTACTCTTTTCACAAGAATGCTACTCATAGGAAAGTCCTTTAGCAGCTCCAAGATCTCAAGTCCAAGCTTCCATGCAGAGATGTAGAGGTAGAGATGGGCTAAATTCACTATATTAAGCAATATTTTACTCTTTTCACAAGAATGCTACTCATAGGAAAATCCTTTAGCAACTCCAAGATCTCAAGGACGTAGGGACTATTTTCTATTAGTAGTGACAAAGCAAGAAAGGAATATTATCAGGTACTACATTCAAGCTAGATTCTTAACTTCTTTTGATTCTTAATTTATATTTTCTTTTCACATTCATTTTTTAGTTTTATTTGATATCATGCATTGCGTGCACTGTGAAAATTTAGTTCTTTTGATTCTTAATTTATATTTTCTTTTCCCATTCATATTTTAGTTTTATCCGATATCATGCATTGCATGCACTGGGAAAATTTAGGCATACACACTCATGATGTTCAAGGATTTGTAATTTAAATCTTGAACCAAACATGCTTTGCATTTGTTTGAGAGAATAAATGAAATTTGTTTGAGAATATACACTACAAAAAAATCAAATGATTGAATCATAAGTGCCAAAACAATTTGGTGTTTGCCTAGTAAAATCTCAAACATGGTCATCAACCTCAAGTAAAGATGCACATTCCACAACGTCAAATCATAGAATGTCAACTAACTCAGCACAAGCTAAGTTGAAGGAAGGGGAGACAGTGCACCAACTAAAATATGAAATGGATACCAGACAGCGAAATTCCCTTTTGTCCAATGTAAGGCTAGGAGGGAGCACTCAAACATCATATTTTCCATTAATTTCTATGTTTTTTAGAGTAACTAGAATATTAGGTGTGAAGTACACTTGTTGAGGATGTACAGCAAATCCTTGCTAAGCATCATACTTCCTACACACATACATTACACAATTATGCTTGATGGGTGGACTAAAGGAAAGAATGGAACTAAATTAGATTTCCTTGTTTTTTGTCCATGGCACAATGTGCCCTAAACCTGCAAATGCTTCTGCCCAAGTTAAGAGTGCCTCATTGTTGCATGACCTACATGCGTGAAAGGACATTTGTGGTGAGGGTGGAGAATGTTCAAATCATTGTTATTAGGATCAAAATCAATCAATCTTAAGACTTGTTCAAAAAAAATTGATCCAAACAGGTCCCAAACCAAAACTAGCACAAGGCGAGGCTTAAATCAGTTTTATCCCGAACCATCTAATTCAATGCCCAATTAGTTAGTTCTAGGAAAAACAAATCGATCTAACCCAAACCAGCCTTGCACCCAAAATAGGGAGAAAAAAGCTCCCTCCTATGTTACCGAATCCATGGAGGCGAGGGACTGGATCCACACATTTAGAAACAGATTCGGATCCAGATCAGCCGATATCCACCTTGGATCCGCTCCATGGAAAAATTTTGACCATAAGTGAATTTTGAATGCAGGCACTATGTTATTGAACTCAGATCATTAAATTCTTGCTATGTGATCTGTACGTCTGACCGACACTGTGTAAACAACTCCTATCGTTTGGCCCCAATACTTTATGTTATTAAACTGGCCAATCCAATTATGTTATAAATGATTGATTATTGAATAGTTTGCCCCCCCTCCAATTATTAATTATTAGATATGTTAAATTTACATGCAGCAGCGAGAGCCATTCTCCTGA